>CAWUFW010022139.1:0-102838 GCA_963921515.1 Calotriton arnoldi | reverse complement strand
AAGGCACAAAGAGCAGAGATGCAGAAAGGTGAAAGATAAAAGAGGGTAGAAAAACGAGTGAAAACTAGTGAAAGGGCAGAGCGAGAGGAAGGGAAAATGAGCAGAAATAAGGCACAAAAGAGCAGAGATGCAGAAAAGTGCAGACAGGTGAAAGATAAAAAAGGGTAGAAAAACGAGTGAAAGAGCAGAGTTAGAGGAAGGAGACAGAGGTCCACTGGACCACCAGGGATGAGGCGCAGGGAAACCTGTGGGTGGAGGAGGGCCTCGATCACCAACACTCGAGAGTGCAGGGTCAGGCCTCACTTAATGATGGAGCTGCGAGGGTGGGAGAGCAATTTCACTGAAAATGAGTCTGTGGTCTTGCTCGCCTGTCCCCGCAGTGGTCGCCATTAAGTAGGGGTCGGGGAGTGCTGGACAGCTGGGAGGCGGGAGCGGGGAGGGGAGCTGGATTGGGCCGGTCGCGCTGGGGGGGAGGGGCGACGGGGGCAGCAGCGGTGGGGAAAGGTAAAGGGAGGAAATAAGGGATAAAGAAAAAAGGGAAAATAGGCAGAAATAAGGCACAAAAGAGCAGAGATGCAGAAAGGTGAAAGATAACAGAGGGTAGAAAAATGAGTGAAAACTAGTGAAAGGGCAGACCGAGAGGAAGGGAAAATGAGCAGAAATAAGGCACAAAAGAGCAGAGATGCAGAAAAGTGCAGACAGGTGAAAGATAAAAGAGGGTAGAAAAACGAGTGAAAACAAGTGAAAGGGCAGAGCGAGAGGAAGGGAAAATGAGCAGAAATAAGGCACAAAAGAGCAGAGATGCAGAAAAGTGCAGAAAGGTGAAAGATAAAAAAGGGTAGAAAAACGAGTGAAAGAGCAGAGTTAGAGGAAGGGAGACAGAGGTCCACTGGACCACCAGGGATGAGGCTCAGGAAACCTGCGGGTGGAGGAGGGCCACGATCACCAACACTCGAGAGTGCAGGGGCAGGCCTCACTTAATGGTGGAGCTGCGAGGGTGGGAGAGCAATTTCACTGACAATGAGTCAGTGGTCTTGCTCGCCTGTCCCCGCAGTGGCCGCCATTAAGTAGGGGTCGGGGAGGGCTGGACAGCTGGGAGGCGGGAGCGGGGAGGGGAGCTGGATTGGGCCGGTCACTCTGGGGGTTAGGGGCCGCAGGGGCAGCAGCGGCGGGGAAAGGTAAAGGGAGGAAATAAGGGATAAAGAAAAAAGGGAAAATAGGCAGAAATAAGGCGAAAAAGAGCAGAGATGCAGACAGGTGAAAGATAAAAGAGGGTAGAAAAACGAATGAAAACTAGTGAAAGGGCAGAGCGAGAGGAAGGAAAAATGAGCAGAAATAAGGCACAAAAGAGCAGAGATGCACAAAAGTGCAGACAGGTGAAAGCTAAAAGATGGTAGAAAAACGAGTGAAAACAAGTGAAAGGGCAGAGCGAGAGGAAGGGAAAATGAGCAGAAATAAGCCACAAAAGAGCAGAGATGCAGAAAAGTGCAGAAAGGTGAAAGATAAAAAGGGTAGAAAAACGAGTGAAAGAGCAGAGTTAGAGGAAGGAGACAGAGGTCCACTGGACCACCAGGGATGAGGCGCAGGGAAACCTGCGGGTGGAGGAGGGCCTCGATCACCAACACTCGAGAGTGCAGGGGCAGGCCTCACTTAATGGTGGAGCTGCGAGGGTGGGAGAGCAATTTCACTGACAGTGAGTCAGTGGTCTTGCGTGCCTGTCCCCGCAGTGGCCGCCATTAAGTAGGGGTCGGGGAGGGCTGGACTGCTTGGAGGCGGGGAGCTGGATTGGGCCGGTCGCGCTGGGGGGGAGGGGCCGCGGGGGCAGCAGCGGCGGGGAAAGGTAAAAGGAGGAAATAAGGGATAAAGAAAAAAGGGAAAATAGGCAGAAATAAGGAACAAAAGAGCAGAGATGCAGAAAGGTGAAAGATAAAAGAGGGTAGAAAAACGTGTGAAAACTAGTGAAAGGGCAGAGCGAGAGGAAGGGAAAATGAGCAGAAATAAGGCACAAAAGAGCAGAGATGCAGAAAAGTGCAGACAGGTGAAAGATAAAAGAGGGTAGAAAAACGAGTGAAAACAAGTGAAAGGGCAGAGCGAGAGGAAGAGAAAATGAGCAGAAATAAGGCACAAAAGAGCAGAGATGCAGAAAAGTGCAGAAAGGTGAAAGATAAAAAAGGGTAGAAAAACGAGTGAAAGAGCAGAGTTAGAGGAAGGAGACAGAGGTCCACTGGACCACCAGGGATGAGGCTCAGGGAAACTTGCGGGTGGAGGAGGGCCTCGATCACCAACACTCGAGAGTGCAGGGGCAGGCCTCACTTAATGGGGGGGCTGCGAGGGTGGGAGAGCAATTTCACTGACAATGAGTCAGTGGTCTTGCTCGCCTGTCCCCGCAGTGGCCGCCATTAAGTAGGGGTCGGGGAGGGCTGGACAGCTGGGAGGCGGGAGCGGGGAGGGGAGCTGGATTGGACCGGTCGCACTGGGGAGGAGGGGCCACGGGGGCAGCAGCGGCGGGGAAAGGTAAAGGGAGGAAATAAGGGATAAAGAAAAAAGGGAAAATAGGCACAAATAAGGCACAAAAGAGCAGAGATGCAGAAAGGTGAAAGATAAAAGAGGGTAGAAAAACGAGTGAAAACTAGTGAAAGGGCAGAGTGAGAGGAAGGGAAAATGAGCAGAAATAAGGCACAAAAGAGCAGAGATGCAGAAAAGTGCAGACAGGTGAAAGATAAAAGATGGTAGAAAAACGAGTGAAAACAAGTGAAAGGGCAGAGCGAGAGGAAGGGAAAATGAGCAGAAATAAGGCACAAAAGAGCAGAGATGCAGAAAAGTGCAGAAAGGTGAAAGATAAAAAAGGGTAGAAAAACGAGTGAAAGAGCAGAGTCAGAGGAAGGAGACAGAGGTCCACTGGACCACCAGCGATGAGGCGCAGGGAAACCTGCGGGTGGAGGAGGGCCTCGATCACCAACACTCGAGAGTGCAGGGGCAGGCCTCACTTAATGGTGGAGCTGCGAGGGTGGGAGAGCAATTTCACTGACAATGAGTCTGTGGTCTTGCTCGCCTGTCCCCGCAGTGGCCGCCATTAAGTAGGGGTCGGGGAGTGCTGGACAGCTGGGAGGCGGGAGCGGGGAGGGGAGCTGGATTGGGCCGGTTGCGCTGGGGGGGAGGGGCCGCGGGGGCAGCAGCGTTGGGGAAAGGTAAAGGGAGGAAATAAGGGATAAAGAAAAAAGGGAAAATAGGCAGAAATAAGGCACAAAAGAGCAGAGATGCAGAAAGGTGAAAGATAAAAGAGGGTAGAAAAACGAGTGAAAACTAGTGAAAGGGCAGAGCGAGAGGAAGGGAAAATGAGCAGAAATAAGGCACAAAAGAGCAGAGATGCAGAAAAGTGCAGACAGGTGAAAGATAAAAAAGGGTAGAAAAACGAGTGAAAGAGCAGAGTTAGAGGAAGGAGACAGAGGTCCACTGGACCACCAGGGATGAGGCGCAGGGAAACCTGCGGGTGGAGGAGGGCCTCGATCACCAACACTCGAGAGTGCAGGGGCAGGCCTCACTTAATGGTGGAGCTGCGAGGGTGGGAGAGCAATTTCACTGACAATGAGTCTGTGGTCTTGCTCGCCTGTCCCCGCAGTGGCCGCCATTAAGTAGGGGTCGGGGAGTGCTGGACAGCTGGGAGGCGGGAGCGGGGAGGGGAGCTGGATTGGGCCGGTCGCGCTGGGGGGGAGGGGCCGCGGGGGCAGCAGCGGTGGGGAAAGGTAAAGGGAGGAAATAAGGGATAAAGAAAAAAGGGAAAATAGGCAGAAATAAGGCACAAAAGAGCAGAGATGCAGAAAGGTGAAAGATAACAGAGGGTAGAAAAATGAGTGAAAACTAGTGAAAGGGCAGACCGAGAGGAAGGGAAAATGAGCAGAAATAAGGCACAAAAGAGCAGAGATGCAGAAAAGTGCAGACAGGTGAAAGATAAAAGAGGGTAGAAAAACGAGTGAAAACAAGTGAAAGGGCAGAGCGAGAGGAAGGGAAAATGAGCAGAAATAAGGCACAAAAGAGCAGAGATGCAGAAAAGTGCAGAAAGGTGAAAGATAAAAAAGGGTAGAAAAACGAGTGAAAGAGCAGAGTTAGAGGAAGGAGACAGAGGTCCACTGGACCACCAGGGATGAGGCTCAGGGAAACCTGCGGGTGGAGGAGGGCCACGATCACCAACACTCGAGAGTGCAGGGGCAGGCCTCACTTAATGGTGGAGCTGCGAGGGTGGGAGAGCAATTTCACTGACAATGAGTCAGTGGTCTTGCTCGCCTGTCCCCGCAGTGGCCGCCATTAAGTAGGGGTCGGGGAGGGCTGGACAGCTGGGAGGCGGGAGCGGGGTGGGGAGCTGGATTGGGCCGGTCACGCTGTGGGTTAGGGGCCGCGGGGGCAGCAGCGGCGGGGAAAGGTAAAGGGAGGAAATAAGGGATAAAGAAAAAAGGGAAAATAGGCAGAAATAAGGCACAAAAGAGCAGAGATGCAGACAGGTGAAAGATAAAAGAGGGTAGAGAAACGAATGAAAACTAGTGAAAGGGCAGAGCGAGAGGAAGGGAAAATGAGCAGAAATAAGGCACAAAAGAGCAGAGATGCAGAAAAGTGCAGACAGGTGAAAGATAAAAGAGGGTAGAAAAACGAGTGAAAACAAGTGAAAGGGCAGAGCGAGAGGAAGGGAAAATGAGCAGAAATAAGGCACAAAAGAGCAGAGATGCAGAAAAGTGCAGAAAGGTGAAAGATAAAAAAGGGTAGAAAAACGAGTGAAAGAGCAGAGTTAGAGGAAGGAGACAGAGGTCCACTGGACCACCAGGGATGAGGCGCAGGGAAACCTGCGGGTGGAGGAGGGCCTCGATCACCAACACTCGAGAGTGCAGGGGCAGGCCTCACTTAATGGTGGAGCTGCGAGGGTGGGAGAGCAATTTCACTGACAATGAGTCAGTGGTCTTGCTCGCCTGTCGCCCGCAGTGGCCGCCATTAAGTAGGGGTCGGGGAGGGCTGGACAGCTGGGAGGCGGAAGCGGGGAGGGTAGCTGGATTGGGCCGGTCGCGCTGGGGGGTGGGGCCGGGGGGGCAGCAGCGGCGGGGAATGGTAAAGGGAGGAAATAAGGGATAAAGAAAAAAGGGAAAATAGGCAGAAATAAGGCACAAAAGAGCAGAGATGCAGAAAGGTGAAAGATAAAAGAGGGTAGAAAAACGATTGAAAACTAGTGAAAGGGCAGTGCAAGAGGAAGGGAAAATGAGCAGAAATAAGGCACAAAAGAGCAGAGATGCAGAAAAGTGCAGACAGGTGAAAGATAAAAAGGGTAGAAAAACGAGTGAAAGAGCAGAGTTAGAGGAAGGAGACAGAGGTCCACTGGACCACCAGGGATGAGGCGCAGGGAAACCTGCGGGTGGAGGAGGGCCTCGATCACCAACACTCGAGAGTGCAGGGGCAGGCCTCACTTAATGGTGGAGCTACGAGTGTGGGAGAGCAATTTCACTGACAATGAGTCTGTGGTCTTGCTCGCCTGTCCCCGCAGTGGCCGCCATTAAGTAGGGGTCGGGGAGTGCTGGACAGCTGGGAGGCGGGAGCGGGGAGGAAAGCTGGATTGGGCCGGTCGCGCTGGGGGGGAGGGGCCGCCGGGGCAGCAGCGGTGGGGAAAGGTAAAGGGAGGAAATAAGGGATAAAGAAAAAAGGGAAAATCGGCAGAAATAAGGCACAAAAGAGCAGAGATGCAGAAAGGTGAAAGATAACAGAGGGTAGAAAAACGAGTGAAAACTAGTGAAAGGGCAGAGCGAGAGGAAGGGAAAATGAGCAGAAATAAGGCACAAAAGAGCAGAGATGCAGAAAAGTGCAGACAGGTGAAAGATAAAAGAGGGTAGAAAAACGAGTGAAAACAAGTGAAAGGGCAGAGCGAGAGGAAGGGAAAATGAGCAGAAATAAGGCACAAAAGAGCAGAGATGCAGAAAAGTGCAGAAAGGTGAAAGATAAAAAAGGGTAGAAAAACGAGTGAAAGAGCAGAGTTAGAGGAAGGAGACAGAGGTCCACTGGACCACCAGGGATGAGGCGCAGGAAACCTGCGGGTGGAGGAGGGCCTCGATCACCAACACTCGAGAGTGCAGGGGCAGGCCTCACTTAATGGTGGAGCTGCGAGGGTGGGAGAGCAATTTCACTGACAATGAGTCAGTGGTTTTGCTCGCCTGTCCCCGCAGTGGCCGCCATTAAGTAGGGGTCGGGGAGGGCTGGACAGCTGGGAGGCGGGAGCAAGGAGCTGGATTGGGCCGGTCGCGCTGGGGGGGAGGGGCCGTGGGGGCAGCAGCGGCGGGGAAAGGTAAAGGGAGGAAATAAGGGATAAAGAAAAAAGGGAAAATAGGCAGAAATAAGGAACAAAAGAGCAGAGATGCAGAAAGGTGAAAGATAAAAGAGGGTAGAAAAACGAGTGAAAACTAGTGAAAGGGCAGAGCGAGAGGAAGGGAAAATGAGCAGAAATAAGGCACAAAAGAGCAGAGATGCAGAAAAGTGCAGACAGGTGAAAGATAAAAGAGGGTAGAAAAACGAGTGAAAACAAGTGAAAGGGTAGAGCGAGAGGAAGGGAAAATGAGCAGAAATAAGCCACAAAAGAGCAGAGATGCAGAAAAGTGCAGAAAGGTGAAAGATAAAAAAGGGTAGAAAAACGAGTGAAAGAGCAGAGTTAGAGGAAGGAGACAGAGGTCCACTGGACCACCAGGGATGAGGCGCAGGGAAACCTGCGGGTGGTGGAGGGCCTTGATCACCAACACTCGAGAGTGCAGGGGCAGGCCTCACTTAATGGTGGAGCTGCGAGGGTGGGAAAGCAATTTCACTGACAGTGGTCATGATTAACTTGGTGTATGACCACTGGGATTAGCCCAGTTGTATCCTTGAAAATAGCAAGGTGTTTAGTGGCATATTATTTCCTCCAACTGGTGAGATGGGTACACATGCAGGATGCGCTTGAAGCCAGAGGGGGCCGCATGAATTCCCAACTCTGCTCCCCAGCTTGCCCTTATCCTGCAGGGGCATTCTAAGAGTTCAAGAGAGACTTCAGCAACCAGAGGGAACTGTGCTAGGGCAGCCGCAGGTGTTCCTGCTTTTGTCATCTCGGGCTATTTAATGCCCTTCATCTTCCCGCAGCGTGGGAAGCGCCTGAAGCCAAAGGGGCAGCACAAACTTGCAACTCTGCTCCACAGCCTGCCCTTATCCTGGGGGAGCCACTCTAAGAGTTCAAGAGAGGCTTCAGTAGCCAGAGGTAACTGCCGCAGGGCGACCGCAGGTGTTCCCGCTTTTGTCATCTGGGACTATTTAAAGCCCTTCTTCTTCCCGCAGCACGGGAATCACCTGAAGCCAGAGGGGCATCATGAACTCACAACTCTGCTCCACAGCCTGCCCTTATCCTGCGGGCATTCTAAGAGTTCAAGAGAGGCTTCAGTTACCAGACAAAACTGCGGCAGGGTGGCCGCAGGTGTTCCCGCTTTTGTCATCTGGGCTATTTAAAGCCCTTCATCTCCTTACCGTGCGGGACGCGCCTAGGCGCATACCCGAGCAAAACCGGGTGCAGAGCGGGTCTTCACATGGACTATCAAGCTCTTCGATAACACCACCCTTCTTGATCCAACCAGGGTAAGAGCCTTGATTACAATCATTCCAAACAGTTTCTATAACTGCAATTCTTCAGATGTCATATTGATTCAGAAGTCTTCCCTTGGAAATGGGCAATAGAAAGGCAGCGCTTAGCCCCAAAGAGGGAAAAGGCCATAAGGTGGTAGCAAAAAACCTAGCTGAGAACTGTGTGATTACCGACTTAGACAATTCAATAGAGGAAGTGAAATCACTTCTTGGAGATAAACTACCATCTGCTTTGAAGAAGTAGCTTGGCCAAAAGAAGTTAGCAAACTGCTTTGAACGGAAAAAGTCTTTGTAGGCAGCATCCCAGGGAAAGTCTCCTTCTGATAGTGGCAATGCCACCATTGATTCTAACCCTCCGAGCATGCTGTCCCAGATTCACCAGAAGTTTCTCAGACTCCCCAGATCCCATGCAGCAATAGATTTGTGCTGATTGAAAATGCATCCAGCCCGCCTTGACTCTCTGTCAAGTATTCACCCAGAGATATGCACACTCAATATAGACAAGGTGACTGCTTCTCCTTGCTCTGACTCCCTGGCCCCAAAGACGCTCTGATTTATCAGCTGCAATCGGAAGTGGCTGATTTAAAGCAGACGGTCCTTAAATTGTGTGATGCAGTAATGAATTGTGGCAACACCTTTTTGCTCCACCAATTGGAGTCAAGACCAGCACAACCTTGAGCTCCCCATTTTAGTGCTCAATGTATTTCTCAATCAAAGCAGAGTGCTCCCTTAGAAGTCATCTCACATCCTTCTACCAGCTCGGACCCATTACCCTCATCTTCTTTTAATTATATAAGTCCTTCTGGCTTTTACACCAATATGCCCAGAAGATGTTCGTTTAGAACACCCAGAGAGTCAGGCACTATAGTCAGCAACATGCGCCAGAACCCTCATGTTACCAACATTGAACAGTAGTGCCCTCCCATGAACTCCCATTGTGACCCATGTAGGTGGCCCAGTTTCCAAGCATCATCTGCCAGTGAACTCCTATCACGCCCAGCCACCCTAACCAAAATATATATATATGGTAAATGTTTCTAAGCTGTCTCACTGGATCAGGAATGTGAGACACTGCTATTCGGTAATCCATGACAACATAGCACAAACAGAACGCCATTGTGTACCAGGCACTGCATGGGACTACATTAAAATCACCTTGAATAGCGCCTACATTGAAAACGGGCTTTTAGCACTTGGGCTTGATCCGATCCACTGGTGGGGATGAGATCCAATTTAAATCTGTTCTTTCAATGAGCCCTATCAGGGAGGTTTCACAGACTTCGAGAAGGGATGACTGTCATTCATGCAACTTATTCCCTAACAACGCGGCCACTATGGATGCAAATCAATGACAACCAACCATATCATTAAGGAAGCACCCAGATAATCATTCTTCTTCTAGCAGACCAAATGAGTGCAATCTGAAGCTCCTAATCCCCTCAAGCTGACATGACACTATCAAAGTTCATTCTCCAACTTGTAAAGACAATCCAACCAGCCCAGCAAACATCACCTTTAGTGCTCAGATTGGCCACCTTGAGAACTTCTCCCCCTTCCAACTTACCACAAACTGTAGCACTCAGTCTGACCATCTAAAGAACCCTTCTCTCCTTTGACCCCTCTCGATCTGTGCTGGGCCCCTTCATGGCCAAAATAAGGTCTCCAACCAGCACAGCGATACTAAATCATTAGTATCGACATCCTGAAAATCGTTTGCTGGAATGTGGCTGGACCTAAATCTAGATTATCTGAGAATGACTGGAGCTCTTTTATAGTAAGCTATGACATATGCCTATTCCAGGAAACCTGGATGTCCACTAATACTTTTAGACCAGAATATAGATGTTATCAGGTCATGGGAAAGACTGCTCTGGCGGGGCGGGCGTGGTAGGTTTGTGCACCTGGGTCAAAACTAATTCTTTGCTCATGCCAGGACATATTAATTTTTAGAATAACTTTATGCAATGACAAAGATCTTCTAGTGATCAATGTATATAACAGGCCTGCCAACAAAAGTAGACGTTCTCCCACCTTGTCTTATTTTAATACAGTTTGGAAGTCCTCAAATGAGAGTAAACACATTATACTGGGAGGTGATCTTAGTGTGAAACATCTTTATTAACCAAAGACATTAGCAAAGAGGAGGATGTCTACTGGGCATTCTGGCAATTGATTCCCCCCACCAGTCAGGCATTGGTAAAAGGGAGCATATCAGGTAAGTGATCTATCTCTATCTCATGGCATTATTGCATGCAATGGGCATTCTACTTCAGACAGTAAACTCACCTCAACATTTAGGAGAAGACTCTTTAGCAGTCATCTAGATTATTTTTATTAATCTTGGCCTTTGGTCCGAACTGATCAATTTCTATTTCACCCCAAGGCTGGAAAGCGACCATGACCCATTAATTCTTCTCTTGAAGGGGCCAATATCGAACTCTTTACATTCTGTACTGAACAAGGAAAATAATAACATAATCTTAGCTAACAATAGCAGAACTATCTGGTGGCACTCTTTAGAGTCCAACAGTATTGGACTGGGCTCAATTAGAACTGCCTCTTCCATAGCCCTTTTTTCATCCAATCTCTTCCCTACAGCCCTAGTGGTATCTTAGGGACTCATAGCACCCTTTTTGAGGAAATTGGATGGCATTTTGTAAAAGCCAGGAGTGGCAAGGTTTGTAGCCAGAAATCCAATGAGTGGTTTAACGCATGATGTCTATATAAGAAACTAGGGGGCTTATTTACATGCCCCATGCGCCACTAGTGCGTCACTTTTTCCCAAATAAAAACTGAAGCACTGGTGGCACATGGGGCTTGTGAATAAGCCCCAAGAACTCTTAAAAGCAGTCAGGCTGGGCAATGGAGGGGAGATTAGAATTGCTACAAATTGTTATAGACTAGCAATAAGGGCTGCTAAGAGGGTCTGGGACAAGACAGCAATGGATAATCTGCTTATGGCAGTAAGAGGTAAAGATACTAAACTCTTTTGGCACCTGATATCTCATGCAAGCAGGATGGGATCTAAAAAAACTGAATCTAATGTTTTGCTTGGTGACTGGGAATCTCATTCGAGGCACTGTATTCCTGCAAGGCGGAGTGCTTCTTCGCGTTGCCTCCCATCTTGCACATGAACCACTCCGATCAACCCCTATCCTTTACCCTAGCTGTCACCAAAGCAGCTTAGATCTCTCAAAGAATTGGAAAAGCCTGGCCCAGGCAAAATCCCAGCCAAACTTTACCACTCTAACTCTGATCTATGGCTATTTTCTTTCAATACTATAAACAATGCAATCTTATAGCGAGTCCTAATCCCAGAAAATTGGAAGGGTGCAGAAATAGTCCCCATCCATAAAAAAGGCTCTCATAGTGACCCGGCCAACTACCTCCTGATTAGCTGAATTGACAACTTGCAGAAAATCTTTAGTAAATAAGTCTTGGATAAACTAAAGACCTGGGGGCATATTATCAAGAACGGCGTTAAAATTATCGCCGCTTTAGCGGCAGGAAACTGCCGCTAAAGCTGCGATAATGGGCTTGATAATATGCCCTTGAGAACTCCAATAGAAGCCCATGTTCTGATGTGAACCTGGGCTTCTATTGGAGCTCTCAAGGGCATATTATCAAGCCCATTATCGCCGCTTTAGCGGCAGTTTCCTGCCGCTAAAGCGGCGATAATTTTAACGCCGTTCTTGATAATATGCCCCCTGGATCTCAGAAAACTCCATCTTGACTGACCTCCAGGGCGCCTTTCAACAAAAAATTAGAACTTTTGACCAAGTTTTCTCCTTCCAACTAATCAGGTGGAAGGTAGTGTTGTTGGGCAAGGGCATTCTCTGTGTTGCCTTTAAGGACTTACGAGCAGCATTCAATCTTGTCCCTAGAGCCAAGCTGTGGGAAGTCTTATTTGACCTTGGGATGACCCCTGACCTGTTGTCTATTATTACTTGCTTGCACACATATAATTATGCCAGGGTCCATGGTGGCCCAGAAGGGGAGCTTACGTAAAAAATAAATGTCAGTTGTGGGGTGCGCCAGGGGTGTGTGCTGGCCCACACTATATTTTTATTGTTTATCAATGGGTGCATAGATCCCCTGTTCAAATTAGTTACCGATTCACCAACCCAGGCAGGGAAACAAATTCCAGAGTTACTCTTCGCTGATGATACCATCCTGGTTTCCAAGATGCCCAGAGTTCTACAAACCCTGGTAGATAAGTTTGATCAGTTCTGCAAGCATAGCGGTTTTGAAATCAATGCCTCTAAGACCAAATTTAAGACATGTAACATAAAGAGGCCTAATAGGTGCAGAATTATTGTGGACTCCAAACCCCTTGAAAGAGCGATAGATGGGGAGAACATGTAGCTAAGAGCAAGACCTGCTTGAAACATAGGACTAGTGCCATTCTCAGGTTTTTGGGGGGTTTCAAAACCTTTCCAGTTTCCCCTGATCTAGAGGTGTGTAGGGCTCAGGTTGCAAGCGCAGCATTATATTGGGCCGAACTGTGGGTCCACAGACAAGTTGGAGATGTACTTCCCCCTGAAAACTCATTCATTAGATCATTGTTGAAACTTCCACAGTGTTCTCCTTTACTTCCCCTGCCTTTGAACTTAAACCTTACCAAAAAAGTGACAGCGCCTATTCTTTTTTGGCTAAGACTTTGGTCAATAGATGAATTGGCCCACTATAGGATAGCCCTAAGCAACTTAATCAGCAGGCCACAGGCTCTGAACATCCCTTGGTAAAACACATCCAGAGCTCGCAAATCGAGCTAGGGGCTTATAAGCTCAGGTCCGATCCTGGCTCAACCCTCTTGTTCAGCCTCATTGGTAAAAAAGTATTTTTGGCAACCCACCTTAAGGGCTTATTGTGGAGTATCATCCCACGGTTCCCTAACTAATGTATTCTTGAACCAAAAAATAGACTACAAGCTCGAAGAATACCTCAACTTTCCTGCAAGTTCCAATCCAGAGCAAGTTATTTATCCAGCTAGGGCTGGATGCTCTTTCATTGGCCTGCTTCGTGAGCATATGGTCAAATCAATTGCTCAACAAGAATACATGCCTGATGTGCAATGCTGCCCACAAAGATGAGCGTTCTCTTTTTTTGACTTGCTTATAAACTTGCCCGAGCAAAATGGATTAAAGCACTTTTCCTAAGCTTGGGGACTAGGCACTGTCAAGAGGCTTTATAAATCTGTCAAGCTGACACGCATCCCAAGATAGTGTGTTCTGTGTCTAGCTTTCTGGGAGTAGCCTGGCTTATCAGGAGCAAATGTTTGAACACTAAAAAACCGGACACACGAACTAACCAGAGTGCCATTATATAGCTGTGGAATTAATGACTGCATGTATTGTTTTTATATTTTTTAACCATTTTATGCTAATGTTGCTTGCTATCTTGTTTTAATGTGTTGTTTGTGTCATTGAATTCATGCAAATTCAAAAGGAAAATAAAATTAGATGAAATTAGTACACATGGCATTTTTCAATGCTTGGCGAGCTGTGGACATCCTGGGTTGGCAGTGGGAGAGCCGTAGGGTGGTAAAAGCACAGATAATGAAGATTAGAGGTCTGGATATTTTGAATAATTGTATTGGAAGTGGTCAAGAGAGACGTGTTTTGGAGAGTGTTCCATAGTGTAAAATTCTATGAGATAGTGGAGTCACCACAGCGTTATAATGGAAGAAATACAGCAGTTGCTGTCAAATGGATGAAAACATGGTACGTGGCAGAGAGTCAATGTGGAGTGTGTGAGATACAAAACTGAAAATTCAGACAAAATTAAGTGGCTCGACTAGCCGACATTAAGAGGGCAATGGTAAATCTTGTGTCATCAGCAATTGGCTGATTTGGAGTTTGTTCTGTGACACTAAAGTTGGGGTTTCAATACTGTGGCCTTTTGCAATGTCTCTCCTCATCCCATCACATGCTATAACACAACAGTTATGTGTCACTTTCTTCTGACTGTGGAACAACAGGTGTGTAGTGTCCTGCTGGACACGTTCTAGTGTCTCAGCAGACACTGAGTTAGTAGCCACTCCCCTATGGGAGTGGGCACACTGCACCCCACACCCATCCATCACGGGTGCCACGGGTGACGTGGCCCCGTCAATAAAAGGGCCTGGGTGCACGTGCTCGTGGCCAGTTACCACACCATTATCACTAGTGTCTGTGTCCTTCGCTCCTCACCATGTGGGCCTGAGGCCCAACATTACAATGGCGACGAGTGGGTCTTATCCCACGCATGCGATGGCGGCCGCCTCCCGGTTCCTTGGAAAGGAGTGTAGCCTGGACATAGGACACCCCCGCACCTGCTGCGGAAGCCACCGCACCACCGGAGTGGTGGCACACCTGGACACGCGCCCTCCAGTCTGCCCCTGCGTCCACCCGTATGCTGACCCGGCTGCTGCACACCACACTGTCCGGCCCGGCAGCGAGAAATCTGAGGAAGATGGGGATCTGCTAATGCCAGCACCGGACTCGAGGTGACCCCGTGCGTTGCGATCGGCACTGCAGTAGGTGAGACGCCACCCGCGCCAGCACCGCCCGTGTGTGGTGCGAAGACTGCGCCCAACCTCGGACCCACGGAGTGCCCAGGTGAGGGGGTCTGGAGCGGCCCTGCATAACGGCTGTGAAGGGAATCACCCCATAAGCCCTGAAAGTACCCTCAGGACGGGTAAGCGCTATCTCGCTCGGAGGAGGCCCCTGAGCAACGCCGCCGACGTGGGGAGGCCTGAAGACGCGATAACGGCGCGGCAGCGCAGTGCACAGGTCCATGCCCTCATACCTGCTCCGGCGCGAGGAAGCTCCTTGCCCGCCGCCAGCTGATCCAGCCATGAGGGGAGCACCGCCGGTAGTGAGAGCCCAGCGATGGTTCTGACGTCTTCCACGACCCGCAGTTGCGAGACAGACTGTCAACGCCAGCAGCACCACCCGGCTGCCAGGAGCAGCAGCGCGTCTGCTCCAGGACGGAGTAAAGAGCACCGGCAAGAGTTGCCCTCCATGCGCCCACATCCCTGGATGTCTGCCACGTCGGTAACGCCACCGCAGCATCCAGCATCGACGCCAGCGCCACCTGGTGGTCAGCATTGCAAACCGCATCCACCAACACCGCATCAGGGGCCGCCCCTGCCTGAAAACAAGCAGCGCCAACACAGCACGGAGCCCTGCACCAGCCCACCCCCAGCGCCCCGAAGCCTGCAGCAAGCCGGCCAAGCTACTGCAACCCTCCAGGGACTGCCGTGGCCTTTGGAGAGCAGACTAAGGTACAGCGCCACACAGCGGTCGCATGCCTGCACCGCACCTGAAAAGCACAGCGCCACCTGTTGGTCACACGCCGCACCGGCATCCCTGCCCAGCGAGAGCGCTGCGTGACTCGGCCCCGGGCCAGAACCAAGGAGGTTAACCGCCCCAGCCCCTCCGGCGGCCATCCAGAGCAATACGCAGCGCAACTGTGACGAGACCTGCCTGGCTCACCTGCTCCGCACTGCGCAGAAGAGCGAGACGGTGGAAAGCGGCCCCACCCGCTCAGGACCTCCCTCTTCTGGACCACAGTCCCCCACGAGAACGGTTGACGCCTGCGTTTGCTCACGACCGCCCTGCTTGCTGGCATCAGCGCTGCACACCACGGCTGGCAGAATTCCGGCACCAAATCAGCACACAGCCCGGTACCGGCACACTCCAGGCAGAAGAGGCCCACATTCCAGGTAAAGACTGCCGGGGCCGGGGAACTTAAACACAGCGCTGCCATCTAGTGGCTGTTTGAGGCAACACGCCCTCCTGCAACTGCATTAAGCAGGCTCAACACGACAAGACCTGAAAAGGCACCTTCCAGATCGGCAGGGACAAGAGAGGCCCAGACAAAGGGCCCCCAGCCCAGGTCGCCACCTACAAGGAAGCGGACACACGCAATATAGCATCAGATTCTCGCCTCCCACACTGCCAAGCACACCCTGCTGCTGTCATCTAGGAGCATTACCCCTGCACCTGCCTGCACCACATCCACTGGAACACTGCGAGGCCCTGATGAACATCACGGTGGGGGAAGAGGTACCGGCAGTGGTTCCACCCCAGGTAGTAAGACGAGACATTGCGGGGTGGAGGACAGAGCTGCCCCATCACAGAAGTGTCAAGCCTCAAGACACATCATCCGCTCTCTACACATCAATGAGGAAGAAGCAAGACATCTGCTGAGATCTGCCGGCACATGCAGCCAGCATGTGCCAGAGATGCAACCAGGGGCCCAGGACTACCCCAGCACAGGAACATGCCAAGAAGCAAAGGACAGCGACGCCCAGCAAGATGGCAAACCTCAAGAGAAGCACACGAAGGCGGGGTGCGTTACACGCCACCCCCGACAGGCCGACCAGACGTTCGAAGAGAAAACACTGTTGCACATCACCCAGTAATCCCAAGAAGCCAGAAGCTTCTCCAGCCCACGCAAGCGCCGACCAAGCTCAAGCAACAACACCAAAGACCCTGCGACACAAGCCCCACTAGCAAGAGTGGACAACCAGCCAGAACAGCGATGTCTCAAGGTCGCTACCCCCACCAACAGCTCAAGAGAGACAAGCGCAGAGCACGCACCACACGTGGCTACCCAGCGCAACTGCCGGAGAAGAGATCGCATCACTTGCTCCTCCCGGTGTACAGGCACCACCGCAAGCTACACCACAGGCACACCAGAGGCCAGAAGAAGACGCCTAAGAAGAAGACGGAGCGCACTAGGTCCGAGGTGCGCAGAAGACGGTGCCAGTGAACCTGACAGCACGGGCAGGCACCCGGGAGATAGAGACATCTCCATGAAGAAGCACTGCTGAACGCAGCATCGAGAACGCCTGCATCTCTACTGCACCAGCAAAGCCCCGCAGTGGGCCGAAGACCACACAGAGTGTCCTCCCTCGCACTGCCTAAAGACGGAGGCAGTGACCCACGACAGGCAAGAGAGGAGTTGCAAACCCCACGTGGCAGGCCGCCACAGCGACAGGCGCTCCAACAACCAGCGACAAGCGACCGGACGTCATGTCACCCAGCAAGCAAGGAGCGCGCCGGAGCAAAGGCAGAAGCCGGCGCCATAACAGCGCCGCCTCGAGGTCCAAGCGCAACACCCTCGAGAAAGAAGAGTGACAGCCATGTCACACAAAAGGGAAGAAGAGTGACAGCCCGGTCACACCCTCGAAGAAAGAAGAGAGTGACAGCCCTGTCACCCAGAAAATCGGAGGAACACAGGTGGGCTGAATAGACCAACAAAGGGAGAAGACCGAGGACTCACAGCAAGCCAAGAGCACACCCAGACACACCAGACAGCCACCAACGCGGACCGACGTCCCTGGATACAGCCTCACGGGAGAACCGAGCACAAGCTGCAGCAAGCGCAATCCGCGTCTCTCCCCAACACTTCCCCAGGCGACCGTCCATCCCAGAGTGTCGGCAGTCCCAGTCAACGGCATCCCTGCTCCAGGCCGCAAATGCCGTGGGTGAAGATCAGCACTGAGCGCCCGCCCTCACACCGCCTCAAGATGGAGTCGGCAGTGGCCCCAAATCAGGAAAGAGAGGATCCGTACACTCTACGTGTCAAGCCGCCACCGAAGACCAAGCTCAACAAGGCGGAGACACCTGGCTGCTAAGTCCCTCCTGACATCCGGACTCTCCCAGCAAGCCACGACCATCTGTCATTCCGACTCACCACATGGCTGGCAACCCACCATCACGGAAGCCCTCAGCACATGCGTCAAACACCACTACCAGAGCACAAGTGGGCTGGAACCCTGCACCGTTGCCACGCCAGCCGACTAAAAGAATTAGAAGCCACCTGTGAACCTGGCCTACACCGGAAACCGCGGCAGCGAGTGCAAGTCGGCCAAGACATCTCCACCCTAGAGGGTTGTGCGTGCGACCAAGTAACGGCTCCTCGGTGGTCCTGCAGCTGCCCCCAGTCGGCACACAAGCGGCCCCCAGCGCAGCCCTCCTAAAGTCCCGCAGCAACCCCGACGACGGGCCTCCCCAGGCGGGAGAGGGAGAAGAGACATTGCCCCACCGACAGGTTACCGGTAACAGCCAAGCAGCTCAACAGGGACAGTCGGTCCAGCAACACCTCTGTGAATCCTCACCGTGGGCTCCATCCAGGTTCATGACGCAACCCACCAAATGAACTGTTAGAACCCACCACAGACCATCCCGGACGTCAGCAACGGGGAGCCATGCAAGACTGCAAGACATGTATCACCAGAGAACTGACGGTATGCAGCGGACGTCATCAAAGCCAGCGGTCGTGTCCTGAACACCTCAGGTTAAACTACGAGTGCCCGCCGATTTGACCCTGCAGCAGGCGGAATCACCGGCCCATGCCTGACGTCTCCTTGCCACCGGACTCGTAAGGCTGATGGACCCAGTGGTGTTTAGTTGACTGTTTATTTCTATCCACAGGTTGAACTAATTGTTGTTGTCGTTCTTCATTAAAGTTGGGGAGGAATGTAGTGGACACGTTCTAGTGTCTCAGCAGACACTGAGTTAGTAGCCACTCCCCTATGGGAGTGGGCACACTGCACCCCCACACCCATCCATCACGGGTGCCACGGGTGACGTGGCCCCGTCAATAAAAGGGCCCGGGTGCACGTGCTCGTGGCCAGTTACCACACCATTATCACTAGTGTCTGTGTCCTTCGCTCCTCACCATGTGGGCCTGAGGCCCAACATTACAAGGTGCATCTGCAACACATCAAGTGATTCCTTAAAATCCCACATAACACCTATGATTATCATGGTGTCAGGATCATCCTCATCTAAATCCTTTTGACCCAAATGCCCACCACACCTCATCTTACCATGCCCATGTTCAAGGTCTTCAATAACTCCATCCAGTCCTTCTCAACCTAATGGGTTCCCTCAAAGGCGTAGCTAGGCACTCTGCCACCCGTGGTGGTCCCTGCCTTTTGCCGCGGCGCTGGGGAGCGGGGGGGAGGGTGCTGGCGATGATTTTAGCGACCGCCGCCGCCCCCAAAACTCGTGCCGCCCATTCAGCCCCCCCTTGCTATGCCACTGGGTTCCCTGATCTACTTATTTACATACAATATTGATACATACATTGTCACACAAACTCGATCCTACACACCCAGCTCCATTCAGACAATGACCACTCGCTATATTTTCACTCATAAGACACATATGCCTACATATAACATTGTCATGTTACTATTTTTGTTATTTAGTGATCACTTATTGTTATGAATTGATTTCTAAGAATATTTTAAGTTTTAAGAAATGTTTGTTATTTTGGTCAGTTATCATACTCCTGATCAATTTTTAAATTATAAAGAGGTAAATCCTTACGTGTAGTGCAGGTTGTAAAAAATATATTATGATAAAAAGGTATTATGAATTAATTTCTTAAGATTTGGTACAGAAAATCTAGTCTTCAAGTTTATGTTTTTTTTCAGCACGGAGTTACTATATTCTCCACGCATGGAAGATGACTGAAAATCCCAGGTGATGTGAAAAAGGGAGCAGGAGCTTTCAGTTCAGAGATAATAGGCTTATACATCTGTATTTTTTCTTAAATGTATACCAAATTCTTCTTTATCTGGCCTTTCCCATCCCTCTTGGATCCCTTTAAGAATTTACTGGCGGCATCTTATCTAAGTCTGGGGCACTTGAACTACTGTGCAATGTCACATAGAGACAGACAGAAAGCACTTTTGAAAGGCTTAAAAGTGAAAAGCGAGGAGCCGAAAACGAGCGCCTCTGCAAACAGAGCTATTAATGGGCTACACTTTGTCTCGACACAGGCAACATGGGGTAATGGCTTTCTGAGTACTTTCAGTGCTCCTGCGAGCTTAGTAAGGGCAGGCAGAGACCTCTAGAGGTCAAAGGTCAACAGCAGCAACATTAAGCATTTTTTCGTCCTCAGTGCAAGTGAAAACAAACAGACATCTTAATGTTAAACAAAGCAATGGCTTTTGAACTGGCAGAAGCAAAAGGTAGCAAATCAAAGACTTTCTCTGCCATCAATCACAGGTTGCCTGACAGGCCTGACCCTGACCTGGTTTCAGAAGCACGGAAATCTTGATTTTAGGGAGATTAGTCGTCAGCGCAGGCAGTTCAACTTGGAGACCTGGGTATTGGAGAGGAGGGAGGTGTCTGGCAGAGCAGCCCTCAGCCAGGGGCAGTTCAGAGTTGTACATGAGTTGCAGATGACTCCGAGATAATCCCTCTAAAGCAAACACACACACACAGTATCATAGGGCAAGAGCTTTAGACAGCAGACACTGTGGAGATTAGCTACTGAATTTGTCCACGGCCCATGCACAACTAATTTAGTGTAGCACAAGATGAATTAATTCACATATCTTTTCATCCCATGTCTCTGCAACAAAGGAGAAAGTTTATATTTCAGACAGCGCCCAGTAGTACTATGATTCTAAAGGAAAGCTTAGCCTTGACAGAACAATCAAGACAAGCTGACATCTATTAATTAACTACTTCTAGTGGACAGAAATGATATATTCAATTGATAGTAGTGGTGACACTTCCCAATGTCCATATCCTCTTTACTGACTGCAGTGACATCTGTACCTTGCCCAATGTCCATCCCAGAAAATGTATTTTGTCGTATTCAACTTCATACATCCAACTAATTTCGGTACTTTTTTCAAAATGTCTAGAAAAACGTTCAATGTTGATCGGTACTTTTTTTCACAGTGCCCTATTGCCCTGTAAGAGGGAGTTGACTCTGTAACCAGCGTCCTTAATTTTAACAAGCATCAGCAAAGCCAATAGGTCGGGCCTTGGAAAGCATGGAATGCTTTCGTTATTTTTCTTTAATTTTATTGCAGTCATATGCAATACAAAATAAAAGTAAAACAAGCGCTGGCAAAGTCACAGGTCTGGCTATTTTATCAGTGAAAGTGATCCTTCAATGATTGCCAGGATTGTGTGTGTGGTTGTGTGAGACAGTGAATGTGAGAGTGAATCAACTGTTGAACTGATGAGTGAGTGCACGGCTGGATTCTGAACCACTGCTAATCAACATTGCTAAGTTCTAATGTGCCGCTGGATGTAACATCTGGTTAGCACTTTTTGATTGAGATTCTCCTGAATAAATACATGCAAATGCCTGGCCTAGAGGGTATGAGGGCTAAGTATTTTTATGGAAAGACCCAACACTCGCCATTGTTTAATAGCATGTGTTGCAAGACTGTCACAATAGGGTGCCTCAAAATAAGGTGTCCCTCATTTCCAAAAAAAAGTGCAAGTTTGAGAGTGCCAGAGAGCTGGCAACAGGCATGAATCTTAACAAGCCAATCATCTTCCACGGCAGAGCTCAAAATTAAACAAGCATTGGTAAATGCAATAGGTTTCGTCTATATCATTAATAATAAGTAAGGCTCCTGCTTTTCCGTTTAAATGGATTTTTGCATATAAATACAGACTGAAAAATATTTATCTTTCGTCTTTATTTATAAGTAGAAATGGAAAAATGTCAATTAATATGTTTACCTTTGCTGCTGTCTGCTAGGAGAAAACGAGCCTCTCCGAGTGCAGGATGGGGAGAGGGCTTATCAAATTTCAGCGGAGCCCATAACGAAGGTCGACATTAAGGGGCCATTAGGCTTTCTTTTGTTTAAGTACCCTGGCTGGGAGCTATGGGGGGTGGGGACCGGTGAGGAGGAAGATGCACACCTAAAAGCAATTGAGGGAAATCAATCAGGGGTTTGTTAAAGCGCGACTACTCACCCGTAAGGGTCTCAAGGCGCTAGGGGTGGGGGGGGTGCAGGTTCCATTCCATCAAGGAGGGGGTCTGTCGAAGAGCCAGGTTTTGAGGTTTCTTGCGAAGATGGGGAGCGATGTTGTCTGTCTGAGGTGGAGCGGAAGGGCGTTCCATGCTTTGGCCGCGAGGAAGGAGAAGGAGCGGCCTCCCGATCTGGTCTTTCTGATGCAGGGGACCACGGCGTAGGAGAGCTGGGCTGATCGTAGGGCCCTTAGGGGTGCGTGGAATTTGAGTCGGCTGTTCAGGTATGCTGGTCCGGTGCCGTGGAGGGCCTTGTGTGCGTGGGTGAGGATCTTGAAGGTGATTCTCGCCTCGACGGGGAGCCAGTGGAGTGTGCGCAGGTACTGGGAGATGTGGCAGTGTTTTGGCAGGTTGAGGACCAGCTTATCACTTCACACGTACTTAACAGAGGCCTGCTTTTGACTGTGTTAAGTCCCTGGAGCCAAGAGATATGCACGCACTGCAGGAATGTTAGATGTGTTGGTCTTTCCCAGTATTTACATAAATAACTATTTAAATTCCACTATTGTGTTTTATTTCTTTTATAGCGCTACAGCCCTACTCATCATAACGCAAGGTGTCAGAGCGCTTTACATCATACACTGACAATAAATCATATGTGTGTAAATCAATGTATATGATGTGTTGCATAAGACAGTGAGGGTTACATTAGAAGGACTGCAATTTATTAACTGCAAGTAACAAAAGGATCTCTTTGTTAAAAGCAGTAACCCATTTTCCCATCTACATAAATCTACCTAAACCTATAACAACCAAGTGTGCATTGCCTATTGAAATAAATGGGGAAAAATACTAGCTGCATCTTCTGTTTTTGCTTGCGACAAAATAAAATGTGGAGAAATACAAAAAAATGATCCAAAAATAAATATGGATAAATACAGACGGAAATGTTAAAAAGATAAACACCCAAAAAAACGGGAGCCCTAATAATAAGCTGTTGTGTGCAGACAAGCACAGGAAATGCAAAAATACACGCCTGTACAAGAAATGCACTTATGCAAGCCAGTGCAAGAGATGTCCTTATGCATGACAGTGCAGGAGATCTCAATATGCATGCAGGTGCAGCAGCTGTGCAAAGCCCCAGTACACATTGGAGCATGCCGGCTTGGTGTATGCATAGGTGTATGAAGCTGTGCTCTATTTGCCCGGGTCAGCATGTGAGAAATCACGGCATCACTGGAGCTGTGAGGTGGAAGGAGGCCAGGCCCACAGGCTTGACCGGTACAGGTAAGAGTGGTGGGTCGGTGGAGCGGGGTGAGGGAAAATCGACATGAAGGGATAGGGAAAATAAAATAAATAAATAAAACCTCTTACCTTGCACTCACCGCATTGCCGAGTCAGCAAAGCGGCGAGTGCAAGGTAAGTAGTTTCACCAGAGCGTCCACCACGTAACATCGTCACGTGCACACAGACAGGGAATAGTCCCCACCCCTTCAGCAAGTAAGGTTGAGTTCCTGTCGCGCCAGTCTGCACCAAAAGTGGTAAAGCGGAACTGCAATCACTATATAACCAAGTAACCGTCTCTGAGTCCTCCATTACGGGGTGTAAAGACCGCAAAAGGTGTAATGGAGGGAGAGGCGCTACGACAAAGTAAATACAATGGGGGAAGCCTGTGTTTGGGGAGATAACTCTGTTAACCGTAGAGTTCAGAAATAATTTGCCTCAGGGGATTGCTTTAAACAAATCTCCCATCAATTACAGAGTTTTGATGATAGGGCCCACAGCTGAGCAGTATCCCAGGAAGAAAAACAACATACCAAATAACGTCAGTAGTTATATTTTCTTAATACCGATATTTCCCCACAGGTTACAAACTCGGGCACATTTGAAATGTTCGATCGGCATGCACAAATTTATGTAAATGCACCGTTGCCAAAAAGCCGGTGAGATAAGATTACAAGAAAGCGAATAAGGCACAAAATTTCTTTCGAGAAATGAGAACTGCATGCAGTGCAGTTTTTACTTAGTGCGCGCATGTATGAAAGATGCTGATTACTGTAATGATTATGTATATGAGTACAAGGGCTTCGGCCCGTAAACTGTGCACAGGAACGTGCGCATTTTGACTTTCCGCAAAATACAATAATGACAACCCAGATGGCTTGGCTAGTATAGCCCTAACACATTTATATACTTCAGCAAAGTCTATTTTGTTTTAAAAAAATGAAGCATCAATAACGTAACCCTTGGTTTCTTGATTTATTCTGCCAGCCCAGAACAGGAGCTTGTTCATAATGAATGTGAGCGATCTGCTCATAAAAAGGTTTCATCACACCATTGGATGTACAACTTATTTCAATGATAAGGGGTTTAAGTTAGTAAAGCACTTATCTGACCCCACCAAAAAAGAATAAGACTACCTATTTGTCTTAAACTTTTTCACAACAATTTTATTTTCACAGGATACGATACGAGAGGTATTGTGATCCGATTATTCGGGGGGTTGGTAAGTACCCACTACAGACACCCCCTTCTTGCATGCCTTATTAAGCATGCGAGCACTATGAACCTGATTCTGAAGAAAGCCACGTTGACCTAGATGGGCTAATAAAGGTGGCTGAAACATGTAGACCACACACAGGATGACAACACTCAGGATAAATGGGACCAAGTATCTAACCCACAGATATCCACCACTCTTTTTAGGTCGAGCCTGGGCAGCGAATGCGCTGCTGCGAGGCATGCAGTAGTGGAGTATGGCTTTGAAGCCCACCCACTCTCCACCCATATTTCTAATTGGCTTGCGTCATTGCCCTTCATAAATGCTGGCTTCCGAGTCGTTTTTAGGCTTGTTAGTCCCTCCGTGGTACCTTCTTGTCTGCATTTGTTACCTCCCATAACGACTGGACCTTTTACTGGTGTTGTTAAATGGTCTGCTTTATAAGTCGGTGAGCACTATTTTCTTTAATGCTCTTCCCTGTTCCACCCACTACCTCGCAGCACGCCGCCCGCTTTTATTTTAATTTTTACTAATGGCGGTCCACTTTAACTATAGCAGCTGCTTTTAAAATGTTTTCATTTTAGCAGCCCGGTCCGCATTTAGCAGCCACGCTTACTTATTTATGTATTTATTTGGTTTACTAGTGCCCATGCGGCACTTTCACATTCATAGAGGCCACGCCCCTTTCTTTACACAAACCGTGTCTAAAGAAAGGTACGCAGCAGACATTACAGTGAAAGCGCGGCATGGGCGCTTTTACCAAAAAAAAAACATCTGTTTGTCAACTTGACAAACAGATGCTTTTTGTTTGTCAAAGCCCCCATGCTGCAGTTTCACTTTAATGTCGGACACGTCTTTTTCTTTAGACATGGTTTGTGTAAAGAAAGGGGTGCGGCCTCTATGAATGTGAAAGCACCGCATGGGCGCTAGTAAAAAAATAAATATTTGCAATGCAATTGGTCTTGCATTTGCGAGAGTTTAAGCTATTGCATTGCCAATAGCTGAAACTCTTGTTAATGCGAGACCTATTGCATTGCAAATGCTTGTTTAATATTGACCAAGTGTTCCCCGAATAAAGGTACCACTATATAGAGGGATTCCAGAGCCAATTTTAATCATCACTTTACATAGGCACAGTCACTGGATCACCCAAAACAACCAGCTCCGCTGTAATTAAGCGTAACAGCACACCCAGGGAGCATTTGCCAAACAGGGTGGGAACCCAATGATGAAGCATGTCACCTACTAGGTAAGTGAGTGAGGGTTCTTTAAAAACACGCTGTCAGTTCCAAGTCTCTGAAATTTAAATTCCATGCTTATCCCACCTTTCAAACTGTATCACTTGAAGGATGCAGGAACTGTACACCAGAGTCTATCTGTGCTCACTGACACCTGCACAACCTTGAGAGATAAAAACAGAGACAAAGGTCAGAGTTTATTAGATCTGTACACCAGAGTCTTAACTGTGCTCACTGACGCCTGGAAGATTGGTATAGCCTGAAGACTAGGGCTACAGTCCAATGCCTGAGTCTGTGCAATCTGCAGAACGTAGGAAGCAGCTATGCCGGTTCACACCTGTGAGATCTCTGTAACCTGAGATGCTGCTATAATCACTGGCACCTGTGAGATCTTTTTAAAGTGAGGCACTGTTTTGTTGCCGAACACCAACATGACTTGTGTAACCAGAAGGAACATCCCAATGTCAAAGGCGGTAAGATGCATATAACCCAAGTGTTATGTCCCGTATAGAGGCCCTAATGTAGACCCGTTCATACATGCCCTAAAATGGACGTATTCGTATTTGCCCGAATACGGTCATATTCGTACTTGCCCTATTATGGTCAAAGCCGCATATGCCCTATTACGGTCATAACTGTACATGTCCTATTATAGTCATGGTTCCTTATATAGGCATGATCTTTCACCTACATCGGTCCTCACTAGTACACAACGTGCTCTGAGGGCTGAACGTTATCTACTCTGGTTTTGAATACAGCAGGGTTTTTCCCAAACACAGGCCCACACTGTACTCATCAATTATGCATGGCTCTCTAGGAATACACCACCTGCATAATATGTATGTACAAAGTTCACCCCTGACGTCTTCCTCAAGTCTAACATGGCCAATACAAACCATACGAAGCAACCAGAGTCTTCAGGGTATAAATATACCACATCTTACCCCGGTAAGACAGAGGGAACCGAGACTTCCATGCTGACACACTGACCAGAGACGCTGAGGCTCCTGCATGCAGTTGCTCCAGCTGACAGCGGTCTAACACAGCCCTTGCGGGGTGTCCAACTTGAGACCAGGACGGGGTCCCACACTCTCTCTATTCAGGTATGGGGGTTCGACTAAATCCTAGAAGGATTCTTGGCTCTTAGGCTTTTAGACATACACATATGCTAGGTACACTCAGGTACATCTAGTTAGGCATCGTAGGAGTACGCGCACTTTCATAATGCTTTTTATATCCATTTATGTATTCATGATTATTGCAATATGGTAGAACTGTTCTATCCCTTTGCTTTTATCGTACTGCTGATAATATATCTCTGCTATTGTCTGCTGGTTTCTGCAACACATATATTTTACACTAGAATAACAACTGTTCAATAAATACTTATTGAAACGCCCAGACTGTTTATTCTGTGTAACTCTCTGAGACAAACCGAATAAGTAAGCACGAGTGACTGAGCGAAAGGTAGTATATTGTTTTCACGATTCTGAGGAATTTGGGTTGTCATGGTCTAAGGTTGCCAGAAACTAATCTCTCCCCGATAAGGGGAGATTCTAGTGGCACTGTGAGCTAGCTAATGCAAATCAGGCTAACATATGCGGTGGGGGTGCACAGAATCAGTCTGCCACCAAGCCCACGGTTTATGTTATCCAAACGCGCAGGTCCTGCATGGGTACTATAGGAACTACACGACACAAGGAGCAGCTCTGCTGACTGACAACTTTAAAGTCTGTGTAACCTGTAGGGCAGCTGTACTGCCCTTAAAAATCTACACCAGTAGCTCTGCAATGACCTGATGTGGCACCTGGAAAATCTGTGTAAGCTCAGGTGCAGCTATCCTGATACGTCTAAGATTCTTGTACCCTGAGGAATAAATTCACTGTCTAAACTCCGATAGTGCAAGATCTCTGTGTAACTCAAGCGATGGCTCTGCTATTTAATACCACCTGAGTTGTCAGGCTGCACACCATAAAGGCTAACTCTGTTATGTAGAGTGTGGTCCACTTACGTCGATATAACACGGGAAATAGCTCTCTTTTCTAAACAACTGACCCTGTCATATGTGTTTTGCATGAAGAATCTCGGGTGTTTAGGTTGTCTGTGGCTCGTACACATATGTGAAATCACCAGTTT
This sequence comes from Calotriton arnoldi, assembly GCA_963921515.1. NCBI lineage: Eukaryota > Metazoa > Chordata > Amphibia > Caudata > Salamandridae > Calotriton > Calotriton arnoldi. The sequence goes on along the minus strand of CAWUFW010022139.1, from coordinate 75,610 downwards.
CCAAAACGTAGCTACACCATGAATAGTGTCTGTGTCCATTAAGTGCTCTAACACCTCACGTAATTAACCCATCAGGACTTTCACATTTTGTACCTCTAAAAACTGGTGATCTGTAAAGACTATTAATACTTAAAAATTCTGTACATTGTTTACCACATATCCCTGAGGCTGCGCGAGCCACACACATATATTAATCAGTGAGAGAGCCCAGAATTAGGCTACCCATAGTATTCAAAGGCAAAGGTGATACGTGGACCGCTGCAACAGGTGCTTACCCTGCTTAGCAAAACTATCCCCTGACCTAAATGGTCAGAGTTTATTGTTTCAAGTGGAGTCCAAAATAGGCCAGAAGGGACTGGGACAGGAGGGATAAATGCGAGGATAAACATCAAGGAAAAGTCACTTTTATTAAAATCGCATCAAATTAGCCCATAACTTGGATTAATGTATCACGCTTTAGTCATAGAAATTGGTATCCAATCAGGCCCAACCAAATCAAAAAAGTGGAGAATAAACAAAAAGATGATAGTTGGAATGACTCGATGAGTGAGCTGCTGGGTGTATTAATGGTTGAGCCAATTTGTGAGTGAGTGATGAGCTAGTGTATGAAAGAGCGAGGGAATGACTGAACTAGTGCAAACGTGACAGAGTAAATCAGTGCAGAAACTTGCCAAGTGTTCTACATCACAGTGTGTTTGTATAGCGCAGCATTCACAATCTATTATTTGGCCTCCTAACATAGGTGAAGATACCAATGTAGATAACCATGTTGTTGGACTTGGCCCTTTTTGGCTAAAGTTCCCTAAACTTTTTGCCTTCCCCCTAGACCTTTTTTCTGACATGGTGTTGCCAACTTAGATGCTTTGGGCACTTTGCCACTGCTGATCAGTGTCAAAGTGCAAGTGCTCCCTGTATAAAGTGTAATTGTATATTTGTCTTACTAAGGAAGTCCCTAGTAAAATGCACTATGTGTGCCAGGGCTGGTAATGCAAATGCTACTACTGGGCCTGCAGCACTAATTGTGCCACCCACACAAGTAGCCCTAAAGAGAGAACTCAGGCCTGCCACTGCAGTGCCTACGCGCAGTTGCTAAAATTGCCATGTTGTCCTGACAAGTGCACCCACTTGCCAGGCCTGACCCTTCCCTTTTTATGCACATCAGACACCCCTATGGTAGACCCAAGGTACACCCCTGGGCAGGGTGCAGTGTATGTGAAAGGTAGGACATGTACTGAGGTGTGTACCATGTCCTGACAGTGAAATACTCTCCATTTCGTTTTTCACTGTTGAAAGGCCATCTTGCCCATAGGACAGAATGGGGAGGCTGAGTAATATCTTTCCAGCCTATCTTCCCATAGGCTTAAGATGGAGGGGTGAAGTTTAGTGTGCCTGAACTCACAATTTAATAACACATCTTTTTGTGAAGGTGGTTTTTGCATTGTGTGTTTAGAAACCACACTTTTAGAAGTAGCTGTTTTTTTGTGTTCTAACAATTCTGTGTGTCAGTGCCTGGTTGTGGATTGACTGTCTGGATTTGAAAGTGATAGGATCTGGGGAATGTCTTGACCCAGGGAAGGAGGTGAGACAGCAACAGGCTGACCTGCATCTGGAGTGTTGGGGGAGGAGTAGCCCCTGGAGGTGAAGAGGCCTGGGCTGCCGCCATAAAACAATGGCTCCATCTCCTGCTGAGTGATTGAAGATCCAGACCCCCACTATCAAAGGGAGACCCCCAGAACCGGTTTGGACGGGGGTCAGTGCCCCCCTGAACACAAAGACTTCAAAGACATTTAGGGGTATAACTATGAGAGCTGAAACCCCTGAACTTAGGACTGATCAAGACTGTAAAGGATTGAAACTACTTCATGGTCAAGAGGAACCTCTGCCAAGGAAGAAACAGCTGAAGAGACTGAAGGAAAGGACTGACCCTTGCTGTGTGTTCTGGGGCTGGCCTGCAGTTTGCTGATTTAACCAAGGAGAGGCGAAGGGACTTCGCTGTGTGCTGTGTCCCCCTGCTTGAAAGGACTTTGCTGTGTGCTGTGTCCTGAAGTAACTTGTCCCCAAGGGCCCGAGGAGAGCTGGCTCCCTGTTGTGGAAACTCAGGAACACAAAAGTTTCCAGAGGAGTGTCTCAGCGACGCTGTGTGCGTGTTCTTTTTTCAGCCTGAGACCTTCGTGAGAACTGCCCCGTGATCGTGTGCACCCGGAGTCCAAGTGAGTCTCAGCGACGCTGTGTGCGTGTGCTTTGTGCAGCCTGAGACCTTCGTGAGGATTGTCCTGTGATCGTGTGCCCCCCGGAATCCAAGTGAGTCTCAGCGACGCTGTGTGCATGTGCTTCGTGCAGCCTGAGACCTTCGTGAGGATTGCCCTGTGATCGTGGGCACCTGGAGTCCAAGTGAGTCTCAGCGACGCTGTGTGCGTGTGCTTCGTGCAGCCTGAGACCTTCGTGAAGATTGCCCTGTGATCGTGGGCACCTGGAGTCCAAGTGAGTCTCCGCGACGCTGTGTGCGTGTGCTTCGTGCAGCCTGAGACCTTCAGGAGGATTGTCCTGTGACCGTGTACACCCGAAGCTCAAGTGAGTCTCAGCGACGCTGTGTGCGTGTGCTTCGTGCAGCCTGAGACCTTCGTGAGGATTGCCCTGTGATCGTGTACACCCGAAGCTCAAGTGAGTCTCAGCAACGCTGTGTGCGTGTGCCCTGTTGCAGCCTGAGACCTTCGACTTTGCCATCGGCTCGGACCGGCAACCCCAGAGGAGCGGTGCCGCCGGCCCGAGCCTGCCTTTGCCAAGGAGAGACCTTGAACCATCACGTCGGGAGTCCGTGTTCCACTGCCCGAGATCAACGAAGTCGCCCCGGAGGCCCGAGCCGCGAGGAGAGGAGAGCGAGATCGCACCCCCCAGGTAACGCTCAGCGAGCGTGCGTGTGTCGCCCCCTGGGGCGGGGTGCGGTCTCGGAGAGAAACGCTCTCGGCCTTTCTCATCCTTGCAGCGCGAGCCCCCGCTCAAATTAGAATTGCGGCCCGTACTTGCCGAGAAGTGGCAGTACCGGGGCCGGAGTGTGGAGCTGCACTTTGTTTACACCAGACCAGTGTTGGGGGCATATTTTGGCAGTAGCTGACCGCGAGTCAGTACGAGTGGCATAGAGTCCGTCCAGAGCACCGTGAACGGTGCTGGAGTACATTATTTTTGCATTACTAACTGCCTGATTGTTGCATCACGCATTGCATTGTTGTTGGCATTACGAACTGCCTGATTGTTGCATTATTTTTGCATTATTTTTGCATTATTTTTGCATTACGAACTGCCTGATTGTTGCATCACGCATTGCATTATTTTTGCATTACGAACTGCCTGATTGTTGCATTACGGATTGCATTATTTTTGCATTACGAACTGCCTGATTGTTGCATTACGCATCGCATTATTTTGGCATAACGAACTGCATTATTTTTACATTACGAAGTGCCTGATTCTTGCATTACGAACTGCATAGCATTGCATTAGGACTGCATTTGGATCATTGAGAATTGCTCATTAATACTGCAAGAACCTACAAGGGCTTGCTAGCCTAATAACCGGCCAGGTGAAATATTAGAAATATGCATATGTTGGATTTTTATTGTGTGGTCTCATCGTATATCTTTTTATATAAACTTATACTTGTTTTTTTATGAAACTCGTGTGGAGTTCATTTGTGGTGTCATCATTGGGTTACTGAGAGCGGGATTGCAAATACTTTACACATTGCCTTGGAGATCAGCCTGGCTGCTCGTGCCAAGCTACCGAGGGGGTGAGCAGGGGCTATCTGAGAAGGTGTCCTTCCTTTCCCTGACTTAGAAGCAAGGGTCCCTATTTGGGCTAAGGTACCTACCTCAGCCAACTGGGGACCCCCAATTCTAACCTTGGGTAGCAACGGGTGGGGATTTGAACCCTCCCCGTTCTAACACATGTTAACAGCTTATCACCCTTATTGTCCCTAAAGTGCAGCGCCACATACTGAACCACTTCTAGACGCTTCTTAGTTGAGGAAGTGTTGGCTCCCTGTGCATTAGATAATTAGCGTAATGCCTTTTTTTGTAGGAGTGCAGATGACCTCAAACTGGTCTGTGACACAGAAGTAACGGTGCTTTCTTACCAGAGGCCCACCTTGGATCTACCTGATGTTCCTAGCGCTGGCTCGTGAACACACATACATTGAATACAATAGAGTTATTGGTTGTAGCGTCTTGGAGTGTTACAGTGGAAATTAGCAAATTGAAATGGGGATTACTGGCCTGTGCAAAGAAAACATTACCCATTATTGACGGCGGTGGCGGCGATGTCTCCCTGCACATGCTAAATAAAGGAGATTGATGAAGATGACGTAAAGTCAAAGAGGATTTCATGGGCCTTGTACCACGTGCCTGTTTTAATATGAAATTTGCAGCATCGTTTGAAGCCTCGCTGCTGCAGATTTACTGCCACACAAAGTGAACGCATGGGCGCCACTGTCTCCCCACAATATGCTTCTTACCTGCAAAAGCCCATGTGCAACTGCTGCACAGACAGTTTGCTCATTTCTAAGCTCTAAGCAAGGGAAGATCCCAAGCGAAGGGTGCATCTAGCACTGGCTCGTGAACACAGCAGTACTTAGGGCCAAATCTCAGTCACTCATACAGGTGCTTCCCATGCCCCCTGCAGCAGTGCTGTGGCTCATGTAAAGTGATTTCAGTTAAATGCCTTGACTCTTGGGAGAAGCGATCGTATGTCGCAGCAGCTCAGTCCCTTCTGCGCAGAGACAAAGCTGTTGGTATCACAGAAGATAAATTCATGTGCATGCAAATTTATCGGTAAAAGACCAGAAACATAAGTTAAAAGGAGTCCAATCCCAGCAATGCTACAACCAATAACAGGTACTGAAGTGGAGGCCTGCTTGTTCCCCGGGTGGACAGTTGAGTGCACCCGATGACGAAAACACTCAAGTGGATGCCTGCTTGTAACCCGGGGGCACTGGGTAGTGCGCGCTTCGTCCAGAGCACGAGAAGGAATAAAAGGCATGTAGCATAATCTCCACGAGATAATAACAGCGTGCTAAGCCCAGGGCACTTGGTCAGCGCTGTAACTTTAAAGCAAGGGTGTAGCTCTTGTTTTTTTTTTTTTTTCCCCAACCGTTGCTTAAGAGGCTTAAAAGAAGTTCCACCAAAGCAGATGAACACAGTACTTTGCCGATGGGAAACTGATAAGGGAGACACACACGAATAACAGGAAATAGAATGCCTACAACCAATAGTAACAAGGAAGAGTAAAGTGACAAGCACAAGGACCAATAAGAAGTGAAGGCAGGATATAAGTCCCTTCTAACATATATTTAATACAATAGATTTCACAAGCACAGCGTTTATCCGCCAGAATAAACATTTGCTCTTCACCTTAGTGGGGCATATTGGTTTGTATTTGTTGATATTATTAATGAGACAAGAGTTTATGTGCTCTCCTCACAGCCAAAGGGATGACCCGCTTCTGAAAAGAACAAGCATTTGCAATGCAATAGGTCTCACAATTGCGAACGTTTAAGCTATTGGCAATGTAAACGACAATGCCTTTTATTTATCTGTTTTGATTATTAACACATAAATAAAAAGCATTGTCATTTACAATGCCAATAGCTCAAACTCTTGTAAATGCGAGACCTATTGCATTTTAAAGAAGTGGCCACCATTGTCCCGGGCTGCTTGGAAAGTGAAAGCTTGTATGGCCCACTGAATGTTGCAGGAAAGCATGTTGTGCCTGCAGCAGGACAAACTCATTTTAAAGAAGATACTGCTTACAGACTAAATAAGACATACTGTGTATCAATCGAAGTAAAACGGCCAGTCCTCATGGGAGGTTACAAATGAAATAAAGGGGGTACTAAGGAGGGACTAACTAGCCAATTAACTAATCAGAAGCCAGCATTTATGAAGGACAATGACACAAACCAATGATAAATATAGGCAGAGAGTGGGCGGGGCTTTAAGTCCATACTCGAATACAGCATGCCTTGCAGAGCAGCGCATGTGCTGCCCAGGCTCGTCCTAAAAATGTGCTGCAGGAAACTGTTAACATAGAAAGCAAAATGTCTCTTATACAGTTTAATTTATTTCTTTTTTTAAACAAGGTTGATTTGCAGTTATATACTGCTACATCACAAAATAAAATGATGGAATGATGGACGGTGTTTGAAACTTTTCAAACACTCACCCCCAGTCACAGATATGGGTTTAATCCATCGTTATTTTGCTCCCCACGTCACCCCAGTCTTGACCCTGCTTCCCGTGGGAACAGTCCAGCCCGAACTGCCCAGCCAGGTCCTCCCTGGACTGGAAACAAGCATCCTGGGACAGGTTGTGTGGTGTTGCAGTGATAAACTGCTGACATCTCCCCAAGCCTTGTTTTCCTCAGCAGTACACAGTACAGAAAACTTGAGCTAGAATCAACACACAGAAGGGCATATTTATGAAAGTGTTGCATCGTCTTTGTGCCACGCAAGGGGATGGCAAGGACGGCACAACAGTAAAGTAAAATTTATCAAGCCACGCAATAACCCCTTGTGTAGCCGTGCACGGCTTGATAAATCTAGACTAACGCAATGGAGCGCGAATCGTGGCATTGCGCTACTCTACCCCAGGGAGGCATTCCTTGGGTGGAGCATGGGCGTTCCTATACATCCATCCATTGATTTTGGCACATTCCCAGATTTACCATTACTGGTAGATTTGGGAATGCATCAAAATGCTATGCCTCCCCAGGTGTGGCGTAACGAGGAGAAATATCTTTATTGCTCCTAGTTTTTTCCCCTTTCTATGTGTGCTGCGTTCTTCATAGTGATTCTGCAGCACACAAAAAAAGAGGAAAATGCCTCAGAGGTTTGTTTTTGTGCTGGGGTGCCCCTTCCTGCGCAAAAACAATCCTGCCTACAACGCAAGCCCCCTTGCACCACGGCATAAGGGTGCCTGTGTTGGTGCTAGGCAGCCAAAAGGGTACCAGCCCAAGGAAATTACTGTATTGTGTCGCATTATGTTAAATATGTTGCATTCCTGCCCTTTTCCTTTCAGGCAGTGCAGCAAGGTGGTGTGCTGTGTTGCACTGCGGGAAGTTTTAATAAATCTGCCCCAGAGTATCGACAAGGAAAGCAAAGAAACCACACTTCGTATCAAAATTAAAATCAAAGTATACTGTTCACAATCACGGTGCTGCTTGTAGTCTAGGGTATCCTATTGTATGGATCACCATCCTATCTTATAGAACACAAATGAACGTGTTATTCTATGGGTGGACATCTGACTAACGATGTCCCACAAAACATTATATCTTGTGCTGTATTGTTCCAGCTGATCACTGGTACGATCAAGCGCAAAACATCACTATGTCTTTGTGTTCAGGTTTAAGATTTATTCCAGGGATGGCTCCTCCGTTTGAGCGGAGGAGCATCACCCCACTTAAAAATCCCCCAAAACCCCAGAGATGAAAAATAAATTGGTAATTAATTACCATTTTATTTTCATCCCCCATCCCAAGCTGAACGTCCGGACAGGGGTGGGCCACTGTTATGTGACAGCAGCAGGGAGGCGGTTGGACTGGTATTGCGCTGTTTAAAGTCTTTTTGGCCGGTCGTCTTGCGATGGCCAGCCACACATGTGCACTTTAAACATCTCTAACCCAGCTGTCTTAAGACAGCTGGGTTACAGCAAGCCAAAGCCTCCATAGCACTGTGGAGTGCTGAGTGAGGCCACTCCCACTAAGCCTAGCGCTGCTCTCATGCTGGTGAGAGAAGTGCCAGGATTGGCCAAGGGAGCTCCAGCATCCGGTTCCTCTATCGTCAAAAGAAGAGGTCCGGAGCTAAGACGTCGCCGAGTTGGATAAGTTTTATTTTATTTTTTAATATTAGTTTACAAGCACACCCGCCCCTCCCCCCCAGTGATGCCAGCCTCCGCTGATTTATTCACCAGACAACCTGCTTTTTTCCAGGAGTTAGGGCTGTGCTTTTGACAGAATCTTACATGTTGACCATCTCAGAAACTAAGGGCCTCATTTGCAAGGCCATTGCGCCGCCCGTCCGTCACTTTTATTGATGCACTGGCAGTGCATTGTGCCTCCCCATATTTACAAGGCCATGTAAAGTCACCCTGCGTGACTTTTCATGGCTTGGAATTGTGGGCCACGCAACATCCATGGAACCTGACACATTCCCAGATTTACAAAGTTTTGTAAAGCTGGGAATGCATCAGAATCGAGGCATAGGAGTGGTGCAATGTGGAGAAATACTTTACTTTCTCCTTTTTTTCCCCCTCTTACTCTGTGCATAGAAAGAGGGAAATGTCATCAATTATTGTTTTTGTGAAGGAAGGTGTCCCTTCCGGCACACAAACAATCATCCCCACAACGCAGGCACCCTTGCAACATGACGCAAGGGTGCCTGCACTGGCGCATAGCAGCCATGCGATTGCGTCATGTAGTTGTTAATACAGCGCATCCCTGTGCTTTTAAAATGAGGCTGCTCGGTGCAGCAAAGGTTTGTGGCGCCGAGCTGCATCATTGTTTTGTAAATGACGCTGAAAGGACAGGTGGAGAAAGTGATAGATTCGGTTGATGGGCGTACAGGACACACAAGAAGACAGACAGATAGACATACAAGCATACAGCCAAGCATACAGAAAACCAAAAATAACGAGCCACTGACAGCCTCATAGATATATTGGTAAAGGGAAGCTAACAGAAAGATAGAAAAACAAATGTAGATAGAAATGCAGTTAGTCCCGGCATCTAACAAGTTTCACAATTGATTTATCACTCTAGTTCACTGTGGTATAGAATTGTTCTCGGAGACGCTTCTGCCTCGCTTGTTCCAGAGAAACAGAATTGTTCAATCATTGTAAAATATAAACTAACGCTTTCCACGGAGGCTTGTATACTAACTGGTACACTTCCCATAGCTCTCATAGACACTCTGCAGTAATGTCATGCCACCTGCTATGGTTAATGCGCTTAATATCTCCTGTATGGAAAACTTTAATTGCTTTTTCTTTGAACTGGACGGGAGACAAAGTCTAATAAACTGATGGTATTGAGAGCAGACCACTCTTGCACTCGCCACCCAGAGGTCTCCGCTGCCAAGCAGAGTTATGTAAGCACTGTTACCACAGACAAGGCTACATTTTTTTTTAACAATAATAACTTGTTTATATATAATGCTTTATGAATCTTGTTTACCATTTCTAAGCGCTGTAAATGTTTTACTAATACACAGTTCATGGTAATAAATGTACTGACCTTGGCAGGAGAGAATTGCATAAGTTTTTATTGTTTCAGAATTACATTTCTCTTTTATACATATTTCATAAATGATACATGATTTTACACACCTTCAATAATTTGCCTAGTTTTTGAAGGACATTTCTTCATGCCCCGCCCACCCCACATACACAAACGCCCAGCAACAGTTGGGTGGCAGTCCTTGTGTTAAGTGTTTCTTCTCTTTAAAACTTTGCACACACGTAGGATAAAACTATTACAAATAACTCAGACCATTCAATAATATATATATATATATATATATATATATATATATATATATATATATATATATATATATATATATATATATATATATATATATATATATATATATATATATATATAAAGAAAATGTAAAGGAGGGAAAAAAGAAGGGCTGGAAGGGAAGTAAACATCCACTCCGTCCATCATACTTAGCAGGATGAGGTGGCGACCACACATTAATGTGTCCTTGCCACTGGCTGGTGTGGCAGCGACTGTTTGGTCTGCCTGCTGAAACCTCAACAAGTAGTGTTGGGAACAGATTGCACAAGAGATCTGCCATACCTTCCGAGAGATAGCAATCTGACATCTGTTTCAACTTCACAAGGCACCTGACATCTGTTTTTACCTTTTCTCTGTAAGAGTTTTGATATCTTGACTCTTTCTGTGGGGAGAACTAAAAAACGCCCTCCCCAATGTTAAACATATAACCCCCTGCCCTACCCCCATCATGCCATGCCCCAAAAGTCCAACAATGTTTTCAGCTAGAGGGAAGAGACTGCATTCTTGACATCCTGGAGGTGAGTAGATAAGAAAATAATGTATCCAATGTACATCTAGTGCACTTTTCACATCCAAGAAAAGGAGGAACAGAGCATCAGAAACTAGACCCACTGGATGTATGGTAACTTCATTTTAGGAGGACAGTTCCAATAAATCCCAGATGGATTTTAGTATCTATCCTCTGAAGACAGCCTTTGCTAGTTAACAAAAAAATATCCAGAAAGATCACATGATTGGTGCAATGATGTGCATATGCATTACAAAAATGCAAATGATCATTGCTTTAGACTTTGGCACACACACTGCACTTCCATGCAGGTCTCAGTCCTGGTTCTGCGAAAAACCTCAGAAATGACTATTCACTCACTAGCCCAAACAAGCTGTGCTCTAGTCAAGGGCGGTGGGGGAAAGCCCTCCCTCCAAAGCGATAAAGAATACATATAAAACCTATCATGCATTAAGCCCACAGACTGAAAGTCAAAGGTGCTAAGAAAGAGAGGAACTTTAAGTGTTAGGAGATTACAACGTGCCATTTACCTGACGTTCTCCACAAAGGTTCTGTTTGGTGTCTGGAAAAATGTGATCTTTGATGCAAATAGAATAGGCGAATAAGTGAGGGGTGGAGGAAAGTGTAAAGACATCTGGGTTTGTGCATGGTTAGATGATTCTAGACAAAATAAATCTTAGGATCTTTCCATGGCCCACAGTCAAAAGGTTCTCTTAGAACAATCTCCTGCCACAGCCAGGCATTAATCCTACCTATAGTAAGGGATGTGGCCCAGCCCGAGGTTCGACTCCAATGGCTTTTATTGTGCATGCAACTGCCTCGCCTGATCTACCAAGCCTGACCAAAAGGCAGGCATGTTACAGTTATGCAGGCCAAGTCAACCCTCAACCAAAAACAAGCATTGGCAAAGCCAATAGGTCTCACCTATGGGAGATCTATTGCCTATGCAAAAGACGTTTTAGACATTTATATGGCAGCCTGACCTCTGCAGGTCATCACACAGAAGATAATGGGTTAAAATTGGGTTGGGGAACTGTTTACATTCTACAGCAGCAGACATGAGGGAAACAGGCTTTTCAAAAATGCATCAAAACAGCTTTTCCTGATGTATGTAATTACACTTATACAAAAATACGAGGGCTGAATTGGTGACATAGGAGAAGTTGGGATCTCTGATGTGTTCCACTGTTATTCGTGCTTGATGCTAGTCCTTCTATTCAGTTTTAATTAATCTTCTGTGAAACACTAAGAAGGATTCCCTGCAAGGAGCGCTCAAAGTCAATGGCATTGCGTAAAATGAAGGTCACATGTTCAAGTCGAAGGAGCTGACTAAGCATCTCATCCCATCAGTGGGTTACGTAACAGGTTTTAAATCAAGGTGGCGTACTGTCCTCTGTAATGATCCAAAAGTCCATTAGCCAAGTGTATAAAACAAGGTAGCTTTATTCACGCTTAGTTCCAGGTTAAGTAGAAGATAAGAAAAGACAAGCCCCACCAGGAGCAGCCTCCCTGCCGCTCAGACTGCCTGCCATCAACTGCCACTCCACACACAAGCCAGGCACCAAACATTCCATGAAGTCATCAGGCATTCTAACACTCACACTAGCTGAGCAGCAGGGAAGTCACAGCCAAGGAAAGATACAAGTCAACTATAACATATCCCCCTTCCTTAGGGAAACATCCATCAATATATACAATGCATTCTGAAAGGAAAGCATTTACATTGCATTCTAAAGACATTGAGATTAACCCCAAATAAAGACATCGAGATTAACCCCATCCCCCTCCCTTGGGGAAAACCCACACCACATCAAACCGCAAAGAGCGGTGGAACAGAACTGGGGCACACACCACCCCATAACCAACACGTAACAGGGTAGACACCACAGAACTGGGGCACTCATCGCCCACAACCTCGTCATAATAGGGCACTCACCACTCCAAAATAAACTGCACTGGTGCGCTCACCACCCCACAAACTCACCACATTAGGGCACTCGCCACCCTAAAATACACTGCACTGGGGCACTAACCACCCCACAAACTAACCGTAGTAGGGCACTCACCACCCCCGCACTGGGGCACTCACCACCCCACAAACTAACAGAAGTATGGCACTCACCACCCACAACTTCACATAATAGGTCACTCACCACCCAAAAATAAACAGCACTGGGGCACTCACCACCCCACAAACTCACCACCGTAGGGCACTCACCACCCTAAAATAAACTGCACTGGGGCACTAACCACCCCACAAATTAACTGTAGTAGGGCACTCACCACCCCCGCACTGGGGCACTCACCAAACCACAAACTAACAGAAGTATGGTACTCACCACCCACAACTTCACATAATAGGTCACTCACCACCCCAAAATAAACAGCACTGGGGCACTCACCACCCCACAAACTCACCACCGTAGGGCACTCACCACCCTAAAATAAACTGCACTGGGGCACTAACCACCCCACAAACTAACCGTAGTAGGGCACTCACCACCCCTGCACTGGGGCACTTACCACCCCACAAACTCACCACCGTAGGGCACTCACCACCCTAAAATAAACTGCACTGGGGCACTAACCACCCCACAAACTATCAAATCACCTCAGGACAGGATACACCACCCCCATGACCTCCCCAAAGATGGTACACAGTGCAGTATAAACTGATACAGACCTTATGCACAAACTATGACCTTAAACCCACACACACGAAACGAGACATGCATTATAGTGACTAGCAATATAATTCAAGGAAAGTCCCGAGCTCCGGTGAGCGGTCTCTCACCCGAGGTCTCCAACCAAAGAGAAATCTCTGTCCAAAAGCTGCCAGTAGCTGTATTATTCCGAAAAGGTTGCAGAACACCAGGGGAAAGTTAACGTTAAAGATGGTTTCACCGAGTTGCTGACTGGACACTCACCAGCATATGAAGGAAGAAGCATTTAGTGTCCCAAGTTGCAGCTAAAGTCACTTCAAACATTTGCACAGTGCACCTCGCTGTTTCCAAAAGTGTTACTCCCGCAACTACTTGGTGAACCAGAACTAAACACTCACCAGAGCTGCACGGGGAACAAGAATACAGAGGCCTCAAAGGGACTCCACCAACGCTGAGGAAACCGCCACTCTCGGGCTTCAGACACAACATAATGAAGATGGTGGCACACAGAGGTGAGGAGAGGAAACAGACAGTCGACGAACTGCACAGTGCAACCTCCCTGGCCACGATTCCAATACGACACTGCAATGTTCCCAAAACTTTATTGAGGGAACAACGTGGTTGGCAGAGGGCGTAGTATGCAGATAGCTGCACCAGACTCGATGGGACGCGCAAAACACAAGATGGCGGCGCGCTCAGGAGACGCACGCCGAGTGGCTCCAGGCGCGCTCGTGCTCCAAAACGTCTAAAAGCAGCAATGGAGGCTGCCACGCAACGAAGAGAAACGTCATAGGAGACTCACCAGCTGATCCGTGTGAAGAGGTGAGGAGCGCGTGCCAAATTTAAAGTTTTAAATGGCTGCGTGACAGTTTCTTTTAACTTCACTGTAAGTTAAACAAATTACGTATGGAAACGAATTCACTTTCTCACCCAAACGACCTTCTCCTGAGGCAGACAGGGAGGCGAGACCATCCCCCCAAATCACACTCAGCCGTGTCCCGTTAGCGCTGAGGCACATACAAAGCATCAAACTGTCAAAAGTTGTGCTTCACAAATCGTGCACCGACACAGAGGCACCCCGAGCAGAAAACACCAAACAAAGCTTGCTCACGCAAAGGCAAGACTGTAGCTTCCAGAAAGTCCCCTTCGCCCCCTTTCAACTCATGTAAAGGTGTCAATCTTCACTGGCAAAAAAAACACGGGGTCCGATCTTTGACAGGGTCCGTTCTTCACTCACAAGCATGTAGGTATGAACCCAGAAGTCTTCCAGGTGACAGCTGAGTGCCCAAGCACCAGTTTCTACTGCCAAAACAAAACCTGCTGTCAGACCATGACACTTCTCATGCAGGTTCAAAGTCCAAACGCCCAGGCTGCAGGCTGTCCAGGTGTTATAGGACACTGGTGGGGCTTACCAGGGCGTTTCTTTAGTTTCAGTTGACGAGTTTCACAGTCTTAAATAAGGTCCTTAGTTCCTTAGCTCCAGTCTTCCTTCCTCAAAGCGTAGGTTCGTTTTAAATCGTCGCCAAAATGTAATGATCCAAAAGTCCATTAGCCAAGTGTATAAAACAAGGTAGCTTTATTCACGCTTAGTTCCAGGTTAAGTAGAAGATAAGAAAAGACAAGCCCCACCAGGAGCAGCCTCCCTGCTGCTCAGCCTGCCTGCCATCAACTGCCACTCCACACACAAGCCAGGCACCAAACATTCCATGAAGTCATCAGGCATTCTAACACTCACACTAGCTGAGCAGCAGGGAAGTCACAGCCAAGGAAAGATACAAGTCAACTATAACATCCTCCCAAAAGAATCTCCTTTCAACTGTCCTCCAAAGTAAGCAGCAGGTGATGGGTCCTTGTTTAGTTTCAATTCTACATGTGCAGCCAACATTTGTAAGTAGCACATGGAAAGGCAGAGTACATCCCACCCGTTTTAATAGTTACAATGTTCGAGAGGCAAGGGTACAAATATACCACCGGTGTCTGGAATTATTGAGGTCAGTTATTATGCGGAGCCCATCCCGAACCAATCCGCAGTGATTGTTTTTTCCACGCTATGCCAGAAGGGCATCCCCGACCTCGTGCCCATGACCTGGTCTCTACAGCTATTTTGTGAACTTCCCTCCTCTACATGCTCTGCTTCGCCTCCCACCCCCAGCTAAAAACTGCTGTCTTGAAAAGAGAACACGAAGACCTCCGTCTTTTATAACAAATAGACCCTCATGATGTTTTTTAACATAATTTTGTATGGCAAGGAACTTAACATCCAAGGAATTGCAACATTAAAGTACTTATGAAGAGAAAACAAGCAATATGAAAGATGGAAATAAAAATTAACTCATTCTTTTCAGAGAGAAGAATAGGAATACGTGGCAGAATTCAAAACATAAGTGCCCCAAATACGCTGGCACAAAACGCTTCACAAGGACAGCAGTGCAAAAGAGCCAACAAAAAACACAGCAATAAAGGACAAGTAACCTGAGACTGGAATGCAGTCTGCCCTCCATCTGGCACACTGCGCGCAGCTGCTGCTAATTAAAAACAGATGGCACACGGCCGCGCTGCTGCTTGCTCCCGAGCTCCCTAGGCCAGGGGAGAGAGAAGGCGGGACATGCACCCGTCTTTGGCCAATTGCGTGCTGTCTTTCTTAGAAAGACGCATGCAAAGGCAAATAGCGGGTGATGAAAAAAAAAATCACACGCACGAGCGTGTGTTCCGAGTTTAAAGCCCTTACTAAAAGCCTCGCAGAGCAGGGCATGCGCGCTGGCTCAGGCGAGACCTAAAGAGAACATAGCACAGTTAACTCGGTATTGAACCCTCTACCTTACATTTTTAAACCCACTGAATTTTCATCCAGAGAGGGAAAACAAAGACATGTATTAAGACAATTTTCCCCAAGCCCTTTACTGAGAGACTTTCAATTCGTACACCCATTCTTCAGATTTTATTTCATTTTATAATCCTCTCTTTTATTTTAGTATTGCTAAAAATAAACATTCCACCCCAAACCACCTCCCAGCCACCACATTCAACGTTTCATTCAAAGGCAAGAGTTTTCCACAGGTTTTGCCGGGTCATACAGTAGATCTCTTTTTATCAATCTTTATCGCTGATCTGCTGGATAGGAAGGTTCACCTGCAGAGGGTCACGCAGCCTTTTAAGATCTAACTCCGTCTGAGCAATTGCATCCTTGAGTTGATTGTATTTTTCTAGGTCAAAACGGATCTTTTTGGCTCCTTTATGGAAGAAAAGTAAGTACTGTCTGTCCCTTACATCTGGATAGATGTACTCCTGACGTGTTAGTACAAAGTAGGCATACATCGCCATAGCACTGCCATAGGTAATGAAGTAGGTAACTGGTTCCATAATATCCCAGGAGTATTCCCACCATGTAAGACGGGCCAGAATGCCGAACTTGGTCACCATGTACGCCAGACCGCCCCAAAGGGCCCATGTAGTGCACTTCTCTGCTCTCCTGCCAAGGTCTGCCTTTACCTTTTCTAGGGGTTCAAGCTGCCCCTTAAGCTCTTCTAGCTGCCCTATTAAATCCCTCTCCTTGCACAGTTGGTGCTCATCGATGTGCAGGGTACTATACAACTGCTGCACAAGAGTCTTCAAGTCATTTAATGTTGTTGCATCTTCAAGGCTCAGGAGGTCTCTCATTGGTGGGCGCACATGGTAGGTGAATTCATTAATGGATAACTTGAAGTCATCTAGTAGGAGGATGTCGATACTCGTTGAGGAGGCTATCCGTGTTCCGTCTGATGAGTAGATCGCAACTCGGTCAATTCCCCAGTCTTCTGCTTGAAGCTGTTGCAGAAATACACCTACTGAGTCTGAGGTAGGTTTTAGTGTAAACTGGTATTGCTCCCGTCGAGATGGTAAGCTAACAGAGATAACAGGTAGGCCATTTTGGTAAACCACAGTTGCTTCATCAGAGGGCACCGCCGTACTACAAAATACTACTCTCTGGCTGTGCCATGCGGGGAGCCTCTGATACACCTCTGACAGGATGGCATTTGTTCTCTTTGGTGTAATGTTCGTCATGTGCTGCCACTGCCTGACGCCAAGCCCTGGGAAGCCGGCCGCCACCAGCGCTGCCCCACAGTCGCCACCCCATGTGTGTGGCTCCTGCCGGTGAGCAGTAGGAGCTGCGATCTACCTGCAGCGGCCGCCATCTCTCAACTGGAAGCGCTCACCAGGGAGAGAATGTTGAGTCTGCTTTGCTGGGATTTGAACTCATGATCTCTAAAACACTGCATGTGTCAGTAGGGAAAGTTTGAACCATTTAGCTAAACAAAAGTGGGCCACATTTGTAAATCAGGCCTTTTTGAACTTGTAAAGACAAGTTGTATGAGTATTTTGTAAGGTGTGGGAGACTGCATGCATTTGTGTTTGCTGAAGGCAATTTTTGTTTTAAAATCAAAGAAAACCGTAAAATGCGGCCCACTTGACCATACAACAGGCCCACAATCTGCTCAAAAGCGGCCACTACACTCATCTGTGAGGCCAGCCCATAAGGCACTGCCTTATTGCACTATAGGCGAGTCCAACCCTGGTTGGAACCACGTTAAACACCCACCATCCACAAAAAGGTCTCCCGCTGCCCATGTGTTCTATCAGCAATAGGGCTGGAGCAACACAATCCCACAGTCAGGAGAGTCCCCATTGCCTGGTTCCCCCATCCATACGAATCCAATGAAATGTCATAACTGTTCAAAAGAGCCCAATGAGGTCAGTGACCCAAGGAGAGGGCCTTACACTAAAACATAAATTTTGTAATATCTCTAGAATGGCTAACCTCAA
Source organism: Calotriton arnoldi (assembly GCA_963921515.1). NCBI lineage: Eukaryota > Metazoa > Chordata > Amphibia > Caudata > Salamandridae > Calotriton > Calotriton arnoldi. The sequence goes on along the minus strand of CAWUFW010022139.1, from coordinate 58,069 downwards.
GACTATATTATAATATATCAAGAATGAGAGAGAGGATAAGAGTACTAGTTCTGATCCCCTGGGGTAATGTATCCAATCAAGAAGAACTAGTCTACCTAGACGTGGTAAGGGTCACAGAGTGTATGTTTGATGATGTTTGTATTGAAGAAAAAAATCTTATTTCTTTTATAAAGCCCTCACCCACCAACCTAGTTGGTGGCATGCTTCATCATCGGGCCCACCCGTTGACACGAATGTGTCCCGGTGTGCTACAATGCCTGTATTACAGCGGAGCAGGTGTATTGCTGAGTGTGCAGTGTAGGTGACGTGAAAAGTGATAGGTTAAAAAACTGTCCAGTGGTCCCAATCCCGAAGGTTTTACTTTAATGTTTGGGCCCTGGCAGTAATAAAAACAAGGCGTAGGATGTAGGTGGAGTGTTATTTATGACACTCCTGCATCCAGTGAGTGGTCTACATGTTTCAGCCAGGCCTTATTATGTAAACTGGCTTTCCTCAGGACCTTAGTGATGTGCGAAGGTGGTGACTAGGCTACTGGTTTGTGTCCTAGATAAAAATGTGTAGCACGCGCTACGTCGGAGTTCCGTAGCAGCAACAACAGGTTGATAGGAGGGTCCTGGGCTGACACGCAAGCCAGCACCCCTGCCGGATACTCATGGGGCATTCGCAGCAAATCGCTAGCTAACGCTTTGAGAGGGAAAACCCCCCTCACACATAGTGCACCTTAGCGCGTGCTACACATTTTTATCTAGGTCACAAACCAGTAGCCTAGTCACCACCTTCGCACATCACTAAGGTCCTGAGGAAAGCCAGTTTACATAATAAGGCCTGGCTGAAACATGTAGACCACTCACTGGATGCAGGAGTGTCATAAATAACACTCCACCTACATCCTACGCCTTGTTTTTATTACTGCCAGGGCCCAGACATTAAAGTAAAACCTTCGAGGATTGGGACCACTGGACAGTTTTTTAACCTATCACTTTTCACGTCACCTACACTGCACACTCAGCAATACACCTGCTCCGCTGTAATACAGGCGTTGTAGCACACCCGGGACACATTCGGTGTCAACGGGTGGGCCCGATGATGAAGCATGCCACCAACTAGGTTGGTGGGTGAGGGCTTTATAAAAAGAAATAAGATTTTTTTTCTTCAATACAAACATCATCAAACATACACTCTTGTGACCCTTACCACGTCTAGGTAGACTAGTTCTTCTTGATATGATACGATACACTCAAGACTATAACAGTTCTTCCTCTTTGTTCACCATGCTGTAATCTGAAGCTATATATTTAAAGTTTTTTAGCAATAGCTATGACTGCACGTTGTATGCATGACTTTGGATAGAACCTTGATGAGCTGCAGTTGTTTGGCATCGTGACATTTCAGTTCACCCATAAACATTACAAAAGGCAAGAAAATGAATCCAAATTATTCTGGACAGAAAAACAACATAATATTTATCCCTCTACTTCAACTTGCTTGTAGATCTAAAACGAATGATGTGTTCTCTAATGATATATTTTGAAGATTGTGTTAAAACATGGCCACTACAAAGTTTTATTTTCATGTTATGTTTTTATTTTCTATAAATGCATTTCAGGAACTTTGCTAAAAGTTCAACTTTATAGATAAGCAGAAATAGGTTTCATTTCATGTGACCAGTACACAATTTTAAATGTCAACGGATCAATATTTGAACACATAGGCCCACATTTACTAACGTTTGCGTGGGAGTTGTGTTATGTCCCACAATTTAACACTGCACACATACGGGCCTCATTTTGGCTTTCCGTTGCGTGACACGTGCACCCCTGCAAACCTCTATTAAATGTGACTTCAAGGTCTTTCCCCACGTGTGTTGATATCTATGTGCTGTTTAATTTGTGGTACTATAAAACATTAGAAATGAATCTAAGTGAAAGTTCATTTAAAGGAGGATATTTTGTATTACTACATAACATTGTGCCCGTCACAGTGTATTAAGGTACTTCTAATATAGATATTTCAGAGCTCCATGTTTAAACAACAGGAACATTGCATAACAAAGTCTTTAATATACTGCAGTTCTCCAAGGCATTCTTGTACTTCCATCTCAGAGCAGGATGAGTCATGGCAAACTTCTTTAAGTTTTAAACAGGGCAACCACAGGGCACAAACAGCTCTGCGTTAACGAGCCATTCTTTCTGATCTATGCCGAAAAGGTTTTAACTGTATATTTGGTTATGGTATTAAAAGGAACATCTCTTTTTGCATGACTTGCTCTTGTCCTATTGAGAGCTACCACCAGAAGTACATTTTGCCACTGAGATGAACGTATCAAAAGAGGTCAAACGCTTTCTTTTTTTTTGGTGGTCAAAATCCTTGCAGACTGTGACATCAACTTTATTCAAAGACTGTGGGTTTTGGGTGTTTGTGGAGCCAATAAATGTTCCACTTGGAGTACAGTCCAAATAAAGTGGACGCTGGTATTTGCAATTGATGCTGCTAGACCTTGTATGTTAATTAAATAAATCTGCAACAGCTTATTTTTAAAAGTCCCACTTGAGATAGCAAGCTTCATTTCTGAGCAACAACAGAACATTTTGGAATGGTGTGAATCTAAGTTGAGGGCACTGGAGAATAAAAGGCAGATTGACCCATCTCCTTACATAAATCTAAAGGACAAGTATTACCACATCTGTGTGAAAAAGATTGGCACCACCACCAATGATAAAAGAGAAGCCAGGTTCAATAAACTGAACACTTGTCGCACAAGCCTGGCCTGTGGTGACCGCAACTCATGAGTTTGAATTCTGGCAAAGTCAACTCATACTTTGTTTCATCCCCAGCTATGCAAATTGAACACCATTAAAATGGAAAATGTTAACACCTGTGCAGTATGAAGCAGTATATAAAATGAAGTTATGGTTGCTATGGTCTCGTACTTAGATTCTAACAGCTGTACTAGTATTGATTAATGCCAATTGACGCAGTACATTTAACTTGGAAATAACAATTGGCAAATAATTAACACTAACATTCTTTTAATAATTAACATAAAACAATGTTTCGTCACAGTTTCTGCATTTGGTAAATATTTTAGTTTGTCCAAAGTAAATCAGCAGGCAGCACAGTTATCAAGGAATTTGCATAAACCTGCAGATAACTTTAGTAGAATGGGTCTTAGCATATCTTTTTGACTAGATAGCTTCAAAGAAATTAATTTCGTGCTACCTATCAATATTAGCTAAATCTGTATAACTGTTAACAAAGATTTTTCGAAATCTAGTCCAATTGGAGATGCCATTGAGTAAGCTATGTAGTTGCATTAGGAAGCTATTTGTTAATGGTTAGAGAGGTAATGCTAATTTGGGTAGTTTATGGAACACGCCTTTTTAAATGTCCCTATGGAACATTACCAAAATTGATGAGTGTTATAAAGATATTTGATATTTAGCTGTATGAAAAAACATGCTATAACCCTTGGCAAATTCAAGCAGGCAAAAAAGGATGAATCACTTGTTTTTCAGTGGTTCCTAGTTCTCACTGCAAGTATTGTAAGCATTACAAAAATTATTGACAGCTCACAAGTGTCCTGGAGAAGAAAATATTTTTAAGCTGCCCTATTTCTTGGCCATCTCCTCAAAAGTCTGTAAAAACTCCTAATAACTTGAATTTATTTCCACAAAGGAATTATTGTGTTTGCTCCAACATTATTGGAGTCACACCAGGTAGAGCCACAAAGGAAACTATGACCTTTTTGGAGAAAAGCAAACAATTGTCGCTCTCATTCCTACCACTCTTGCTAATGCTTGTAGTGGTAATAATGTTAGGAGTCACACAAAACCAGTCAGAGAATCTCTTATCAACGGGAGATAGGGAATCTCGAAATCAGACCTGTACAAAAGTATTTGTATTTTGCATTATATTATTATTTATTCTACACTGTTTTCCTACTTGTGATAAGAGTAAGTATGATTGTGAAAGCTTTGAACAACTCTGCAAACATATACAAAAAGGCAAAGGTCAGATGATTCCCAATAATATTTCTGGTCAATAAATCTGATTAACAGTTTAGTTGAGTTAGGTAATGTTGGGCCAGATGTATTAAGTAACTGTTTTGCGATTGCCTAATTGTGAATCCTTGTGATTAAGAAATAGCATATTAAAATTCATATAAAGGTTCAACACTGTGATTCTAGAAATGAAAATATCTCACCACATCAGAATTACACAATTCAGGGTGACACTCTTTCCCCTTTCTCCTCCCTTTGCCTGCCATTCTGTGCAACACATGATCGACTTTAATGTATCTGGCATAACTGTTGTACAGAAAATCAAATTGTTGTGACAAAACCATGCTAATCACAAAGATATCTCGAATTGCTGGGACCTAACAATGCTAATTACAAAGATATCCAGATATTTTTACCTGAATAGTGTAATTCTGATGTGGTGAGGCATTTTCATTTCTAGAATCACAGTATTGAACCTTTATATGAAATTTAGAACGCTACTTCTTAATAATGGGCAAATGTAATGCATTACTCGCCACACTTTACTGTAATGTCTGGGGGGCCAGTTCAGCGCCAGACGGACACGGTGGTCCACTCTTTGGGACCTTCTGGCCGTTAAGGAGCTTCTACGCCAGAATCATTATAACACTGTTATACATTTTCTTCTTCTCTCCCCCAACCTTTTTTGACTTAATCTCTTCATTCTAGGTTGGATTACTCAAGATAGGATCCAATAGGTGGCACCGCCCTACTAGAAGGAAGGCCCCTTCACACTTTCACTCACTTAATACTCTTTTTTCTGGTCCTGAAGAAGCACCAAGGATCTCTCCCAAAACCAACAGGGGCGCAAAACATGTTGACCCAATAAATATAAAACTGTCTCCACTCATATCTACACCTGACTACCTAGAGCCATTACAACCCTCTAGTTGCACCAACCTTCGGGTTTTTTAATTGTGACAGTTCCTCTCCTCCTCTTTTGTTTGTCAGGAAAAGTCACTCCTCGTTTTGGAGAAAACCATGCACTTGTACCACACACAGACAGGACAATGACATTCCAGTTGAGGCACATACAGACATGCAGATACAGCAATACACAGAGACTGGCACAGGGACTCCATTTGATACAACAAGATAAATGCATGCACAGACTTTCAGAAATTGACACACACTCTTACACACACATATACATGCACAAAGTAATATATTGCTGAAGACTGAGTGACCCTCTCCAAAGTATACAGGAAGTGACAGAATGAAACAAACACATTCACTGCGTGGTTCCGAGCCAGTCCTCATTAAGTAAGAAGTTGGTTCTAATCTTAAGGAAAGACCAAGTCTCCCAGCAATTTGAGTTGAGGTAGTCAGGCAAAAAGGTGATACTAATGACTTCTAGGCTTTGATAACAACTACTGCTCAATAGAAGTGCTATTTAAAGCTCCTGGTAAATACCATTATCCTGGAGTGGAGTAATTACCCCCAGGTCCCCCTTGTCCTCATCCCACTTGTCACTAATGAGGTATTTCTACCTCACGAGACAGAAAAAAACAAGAAGAATGCTACGTATATGCCCCTCCCACACAGTGGCAGCTTATAAGGCTATACTCAACCAGCATTCCTCCTGTTTTTTTCTGTCTTGCTTGCAGACAGGGATGAGAAGGAGGTGGACTCTGTGGGGCTTAGTCTGCCAAAATGCTGTGTGAATTTGTTCACCGGTTCAGCTTGGCAGATCTGGTGGTTGCAGGTGTCTCTCCTGCACTGCCGGGCTTCGGCAGGAGAGACACGTTGCTGTGGCGACATTGGATTGCAGCGATGCGCTCTCCTTTGGGGCCTTTTGAAAAGTGTGGTGGCTGGTGATGGTTTAGGACAGTGCTCTCTCTCTCTCTCTACAGTTGATTGTTGGGAGATGGAGGTATCAAAAGGAGTGTCTTTCCTTCCGGGCTACAATGTGCACATGTGCGATGCCAGGAGTTCGCACATGCACACATGAAAGCCTGCATTTGGGCTTCAGGATGCTGGTGGGAGCTTTAAAAAAGTGGCTATTGCAGGTAGGTCTGCATAGCGGATTTGCTATTTACAGAGTCATGTGAGCACATAAAGCAGACTGGTCGTTATCTTTCCTGTATGGTGATTTTTGCAATCATTATGGGGAAGCACTCATATAAGAGGAAGCTTGTAGTGTCTTCTTCCTCTTCGGATTCCTCTTCTTCCTCTCCTGTGAGGATGAGGTCGGGGGGATCAGCTGAGCGCTTGAAGCGCTTGAACAAAGAAACCTTGCTGGAGTTCTCTCCAGTGAAGAAGAGATGTTAGGAGTCTCTGAGGACTTTTTCTCCTGGATCTTTGACATTGGATGAGGAGACACCTGGTCCCGATTAACAGCAGGGAAAGTACATCAGCAAGGATGTTTTTCCTGATGTGTTGGCACATTCAAAGACAATATGAGGTTTCAGGATGAGGTGGTTCCTGAAACTTTATCTTCGTGGTTGCTGATGCAGTTCCAAAGTGCCTCAGAAGAGGATTTTCTAGTTCATCCATTCATTTGGGAAGTCTTGAAATGGGAATGGAAGGACCCGGACAAAATCATGTTGCCCCGCTTCATGTCAAAATTATATCCTCTTAATGGCATGTGTCTCAGCTTGAAGGACGCTATTCCCATTAATTCCCCTGAGGTATCTTGGTGGGCAGGACCTTCCTGATGCAGGATGCTATTGTTAAAGATGCAGCTGAGAAAAAGGTTGATTCAGCCCTCAGGAAAGTGTATTCAGGCTCTCATTTGGTGCTTAGAGCTGCTATCTATGGGTCTTATGTTTCTGAATCTTTACTAACTGATATTAAGAGATTATTCAGTGCTGTGGATGATTCTTCTGAGTGATCTGCCTTGCTGGATAAGCAATTTGATTTCATGTCTGACATTGTTTTTGCTGTGGCATTGGCTTCTGCTTTGATAGGTCGGGCTTGTATTGCTGCCATGCGTAATCTTGTCTTAAAAATTGGCGCACTGATGCTGCCCAAAAATCTTCTGCCCTAAAACTTCCATTTCAAGGTTCCCAGATGTTTGGGCCAGAGCTAGAAGAGTGGCTGCATAAGTTGTTCAAGGAGAAAAAACACTCACCTTCCCTGAAGTAGACTGGTTTGGAAAACAGGTTCTCCCGGAAGCGCACCTACTTTCAGCAGCCCTCTCGCTGTTAGCAGCAACGTACTCCTCAGAGAAGTTTCTATCCTAAGAAGGGTGCACAGAAGAAAACACAGTCTCCTCCTGAGCATTCCTGACTATATGACTGTGCCTTCAGGGTGTGTGGTTGGAGGCAGGTTTATTCTCTTTAGCATGGTGTGGCAGGAGTCTACTTCAGATAAGTGGGTGCTTCGCACCATCAGAGAGGGGTAAAAGATCAAGTTGGTGTCTCCCCTGGGATTGCAGGGTGCAGCAAACTCCGTGGCCCAAAAGGAAAAAGAAACAGCTCAAGGGGTGGAATCTCTCCTCCTACTACACCCTATTGTGAGGGTTCCTCTGACGGAACTGGGTCACAGTTTTTACTCAGTGGTCTTTCTGGTGGAAAAATCAACTGGACTATTATGGATGATCTTGAATCTGAAGGCCCTGAACAATTTTTGCAGACATTGCCATTCAAGATGGAGACTTTGCAGCAGGTGACTGTGATGTCAAAATCATGGACGACAAAGCTGAGGTGAAGGTAAGACGAACTTTATTATGTTAACACCTCATCCAACGGCGATTCCTCTGTAACTGACTCTTCTCAAGGTTCTCTCCCACAATTCTCCCTCTGACCTCATCGTACTCTAAGTGTCAGAGTACTTTAGGTTCTATGCCACACTTCTCCCTCCCATACAACAAAGCACATAATGAACAAAATCCCGCTCCCACCCCCTGGAACATTCTAATAACTATACACCCCAAATAGTATCCTAATATGCAGAACACAAATTTAGCATCACAAATACTTGAGTACGGATATATTTTATACTAAACCTGAAGACAAGGTAAAATTCAAAAACACATAACCTCACATGACCAAATCCTTGAGATATGTGGGTTTCCTGGTTTCTCTAACACTCCTCCTGTGTGTTGTTAAAGCACTTCTGTGAGAAGCCTGTAAACCTGAATCCCACACATCACTCCCAACCTGTAGTGGGGTAGGTGTAGTAGGGGAAGGATGATCATGCATTTCCTTAAGAACAGCAACCCTGCTCTTGTTCCATATGCAGCCATCATGTGTCTTGATAGCATTCTTGAAACATTTAATCACTTGTAGCCTTCTTGTAAATTTAGTCCAATCCAAACACCCTTTGGGTGCTCTAACTTTAACAAAATCTCCCACTCTGACCTCAACATTCTCCACCTTCCTGTTTGAGTCAAAGCTTTCTTTTCTCTTGTTCTGAGCTGTAATCTCTTTCACTCTCCATTCCCCTGGTGTATTATCAACACAGCCCTTATTCCAGTACATCCAAACTGGACACGTTTTGGTTGAAGGAGATCACCCCTTGAATAATTCAAATGGAGATTTGCCTGTGGAACCATGCGGAGACAAACGATAACCTGCTTACCTATTCGACAACTCTTTCTTTCAATCCAAACCATTCACTCTTGCCAGTTGTATCCCTTCTTTTAATGTCTTGATAACCCTTTCTATGGCACCATTGGTTTCAGGGTGATACAAAGCAGATTTCTTGTGTTCAATCCCACACTTCTTCAAGAACAATTCTGTCTCTTGGTAACAAAATTGTACCCCATTATCTGTAATTAAATGTCTTGGAAAACTCTCCCTTTTGAAAACATTCTCCAGAAACCTGATCACTGCCGAAGACAAAATATCCTGCACACACGATATTTTGACCCACCTGGAATACAAATCCATCAACACAAAAATGTAAGGAGTGGCATGTTCACCCCTTATTGGACCCAAAATGTCCTTCGCAACCTCCTCCCATCGATATTTTGGCAGTGTTCTGCAAACCAAAGGCATCTGATTCGTTTTTAGACCTTTATCGCAAGTTACACACTCCACACAATCTCTTATCATGCACTCCACATCGTGGTCAAGTGCAGGCCACCAAAAATCTCTCCGAAGTCTCCCTTTGGTTTTCACAATACCCATATGACACTAATGAGCAAGTTGTAGCACTTTTTGTCTCAACTTCATAGGTGGAACTAATCTCGTCCCCCTCAACAAAAATCCTTTGTCTACCGCAAATTCATTCAGAATTTTACCCCATTTCCCTTTGTGGCCATCTAACTCTGCTGTGCTCAGCTTGCCCGAACTTACAACTCGTATTACTTAAGTTGTTTCTTCGTCTAACTGTAATTCTTCCAACCATTCATTGTCAGATATAATCCCTTCAGTAACTTCACAGACACTCACCACCTCCTCCTCATCCATGTCATCTCTCTCAATTAAATTGGTTTCTGTGACATTCACCAATCTGAACAAACAATCAGCAGAGTAGTTGCTTGCCCCAGGAACATACTGTATATCAAAACAAAATTCTTGTAAACTCACAACCCATCTCCTGATATGAGAAGAGATTGAGTCAAGTCCTTTCCTAGTAAATACTTTTACTAGAGGCTTGTGGCCAGTTTGTACAGTGAATCTGATTCCCCACAAAAACTGTCTGAATCGATTAATAGCCCAATGAACTGCAAGAGATTCCCTTTCTATAACAGAATAGTTACATTCTGCATCTCTCAACGTCTGTGACACACAGGCTATTACATTTTCTTTACCATACTCGATCTGAATCAATAGTGCCCACAAACCCTTGGCACTGGCATCACATACTACTCTAGTGTCACCCAAAGGATCATAAGCTTTCAAACAGGGTGCATCATTCAATTCTTGTTTCACCCTCATTAACTCGTTCCTACACAGCGTGTCCGACACAAATTTTCTTTAACAGTTTTCTCTTGTTAAATGTCTTACTAGCAAAGTCCCTGATGAACTTGCTATAGTATTCCACCATGCCAAGGAATGATGAGAGTTCCTCCTTTGACTTGGGTTCTTCTGGTGATTTGATCGTTTGCACAAGTTCCATACGTGTTTTGATTCCAACCTCTGTAATTTTGTATCCCCGGTAACTGACTTCAGAAACACAAAAATTTGCACTTCTCTGCCTTGAGTGTTAGATCTGCTTTTTGCAACTTTTTAAAAACATTCCTCACACAGTGATCATGTTCAACCACAGTGGCTCCAAAAATGAGAATGTCATCCTGATAACACTTCACGCCAGGTAAACCCTTCAAAATTCCACCCATGTTCCTTTGAAAAACAGCTGCAGCTGAAATCAATCCAAAAGGCATTCTCTTGAAACGAAATGTTCCAAATGGAGTTATGAACACTCTGAGATCCTGTGAGTTTTCATGAAGTTCTATTTGAAGCACTCACACACATACCCACTGAAACACTCATGCACTCACTCACACACTCACTTGTAAAGGTTGCAGGTTAAAGTTAGGAGATAACAGTAAAAAACATAGAAATTCACAGAAGAAACAGAGGTTACAGGGACATTACACTCAAGAAATAGATTTTTTTAAATGTAGAAATTCACTAAAAACAAAGGTTACAGGGAGGCTATAGTTATGAAATAGAATTAAAAAATCCTTAGAAATTCACTGAAAAAAACATAGGTTACAGGAACCTTATAGTTAGGCTCAGATTTCAATCGTACAAAACCATAGAAATTCAGCAGTAATAATTACCTGAGCTAACTATAACGAATGCCCCTGCAATGCACTGCTTATGAAGTCACATATTACATCACTCATGACATGATCAGTAACATCACTGATGATATCTCAAATTACATCACTGATGACATCACTGACTGATGATATCATCCAGTGATTGTGAGTGTTTTCTAAAGGTTTATGAGTGTTAAACATATATACTAAGGTACTACTATAGTTAAATTACTATACTTTGTGTGCTACTAAGGAGTTATACTGTTTGTAACATATTATGAGTGTGATTGTGTGTATTCATGTGAGAGTGGGTATCTGAGTGGCTGTATAGGTGTGTGTGTGTGAGTACCTGTATGGGTGAATAAGTGGGTATGTGAGCATCTGTATGGGTGTGGTAGTAGCTATGTGACTGGCTGTATTGGTGGGTGAGTGGGTATGTGAGTGGCTGTATGGGTGAGTGAGTGGCTGTGTGAGTGGCTGTATGGGTATGTGAGTGGGTGTGTCAGTGGCTCTATGGATGAGTGAGTGGTTGCTTGAGTGTCTGTACTGGTGAGAGTGTGGGTGTGTGAGTGGCTGCGTGGGTGAGTGAGTGGCTGTGTGAGTGGCTTTATGGGTCTGTGAGTGGATATGTGAGTGGCTGTATTGGCAACTAAGTGGCTGTGTGTGTGGCTGTATGGGTAAGTGACTGTGTGTGTAAGTGATAGCATGGGTGACTGAGTGGCTGTTTGAGCGGGTGTTTGTTTATCTGATTGGTTGTCTGAGTGTCTGGATTGGAGAGTGAGTACCTATGTGAGTGGCTGTATTGGTAAGTGAGTGGCTCTGTTGAGAAACTCTGTGGGTGAGTGACTGGGTGTGTGAGTGGCTGTAAGGGCAAATAAGTGGGTGTGTGAGTAGCTGCATGGGTGATTGAGTGGCTGTGTGAGTTACTGTATGGGTAAGTGAGTGGCTGTGTGAGTAGGAGTAGGGGAAGTGAGTGGCTGTGTAGATTCATGCGGTTCATGCAAGAAAACTGGCTTTTATGTAAACAACTGCCGCCTTTGTAAAGTTTTCAAAAAAGTTGGGCAGGAGGCCTCCTCATGAGCTACTACAAATATATAGGACCAAGTGCATCTCGACGGCCATGTATGGTGCAGGGGTATGGGGATATTCTGATATTCAAGCATTGCAAGTTATTGAAAATCTGTTTTTAAAATATATTTTGGCAGTCCAGGGTAGCACCTCCTCTTATGTTTGCCATTCTGAATTGGGGGTCTCATACCTAACAGATCTCATAAAAGTGGAACCAATACTACTATGGCATAAGATATGGACATCTGAAGAAACTAATCTTAATAGGGACATTTTTAAAGATATTTTTACATTGGAAGGTGCTTTAAGAATTCCATGGCTAAAGTATGTGCGGGATTTTATGCTTGATTTAGGCCACCTGGAGTTTTTTACAGAGCTGAATACAATGACTAGTTGGACAAGAAAAATGTTAAAGGCAAAAGGCTTGAACCTACTCAAAACTCTTAGACTATCGGAAGAAATAATGAAGCCCACAGTATTGTATAATCAAACGATTCTAATTACTTATAGTATGCAACCTTATCTTTTACGTGTCTGTGGTTTATACGATAGATTTTTATTGACAAGATTTAGACTTGGGATATTACATAGAATAACCAGTTTCCCAAACATGAACAACTGGTCAAAAGTTATGCAATTGTGCCCTTGTGATGATCGCTCGGAGCAAACAACACTCCACGTGGTTTTATTTTGTAAATTCTATAATGTTCAAAGGAAAAAATGGATTTTACCTCTTTTAAAAAAGTTTGGTATTAGACAATGTCGCCCTGCATTTCTAGCACTACAGTTTTTAGAAAAAGAATATGTAACCTGGATTTTATCAATGTTTTTAAAAAGTGTAGTAAAATGCAGGAAATCAGTTTTAATGTGACAGTTTTAATCTTTCAACAAAGTAAACATGTAAGAGGGGTGTAAAGAAAATTGACCTCAACTGCTAAAATGATATGTGATTTAATGTACTGTTTGTGCTTTTATCATTTTTTCCTTATAGAAATTGAATAAAGCTTTGTTTGATTTGATTTGAGTGGCTGTGTAAGTGGCTTTATGGGGAATGAGTGGGGGTGTGAGTGGTTCTATGGAAAAATAAGTGGGTGTGTTAGTGTTGTAGGTATATGTGAGTGCGTATATGTGTTGAGATGTCATCAGCGATGTCATCTGTGATATCATTTGAGGTGTTATCATTCATATCATCAGTGATGTCACTGACTATGTCATGAGTGATATAATATGTGAGGTTATAAGCAGTACATTGTGGGGGCATACATTATAGTTAGCTTAGGTAACTTTCACTGCTGAATTTCAATGATTTTATAAGAGTGAAATCTGAGCTTAACTATAACATCCCTGTAATCGTTGGCTTTTCCAGTAAATTTCTAAGTTTTATTTAATTCTATTACCTACCATTGCACCCATATATCCACTGACACACCCACTAACTCACCAACATAGTGACTCACACAGCCACTCACTCACCCACACAGCTAATCACATACCTACTTATACACCCATACAGCCACTCACACACCCATACCAGCACTCAGACACCCACTCACACACAGGTACACACAATCACACAGCCACTCACATAATATATGTTACAAATAGTATCATTCATTAGTAGTACAGAAAGTATAGTATTTTAACCTTTGTAGTACCTTGGTATATATGTTTAACACTCATAAACGTTTAGAAAACACTCACACTCACTGGATGATGTGGCTGTATGGGTGTATAAGTAGGTATGTGAGCAACTCTGTGGGTGAGTGAGTGGCTGTGGGAGTCACTATGTTGGTGAGTGAGTGGATGTGTCAGTGGATATATGGGTGCAATGGTAGGAAATAGAATTAAATAAACCAACAGCAAGAATGCTCCGGAAGGAAGCTGGTAGAGGGATTTAGTACTTCTAGGAGGTCGCTATAAAGCAACATAATTTAACCTGCTCCGGCCTACAGGTACTCTCTCTTCTTGCAAGCCGTGTCCTGTCCTTTCTCAGGCAACCGTATTAGTTTGTTTGAGCGGACCTGGGGGGTTTGAACTGGATTGGCAGCCAATTCAAAACGACGCTGAGTTTAAGAAGGCTATTGTTTGGGCAGTCCTCTGGACAACACACCTGAGACAATTAAAATTAGGGGCAAGCAAGCCATAGTGGGGATATCAGCATCTGCTTTTAAAACTACTCCTTGGCTTTCGGAAGTCCGACAATCTTGCTAATTATTACAGGAACGTGGTGCAGTTGAGCTGACGGGCAGTTTAAACTGGCCTAATAACTGTTATATTATTTTGAATGTACTTTTAATGTATTTTAAGTAGTTGATTATCTTGTAGATTGCACATATATTACATTTTGTAGGCTTTTTTTATTCTGCATATTTTGCACAGGCCAATTTTTAAGTTGTTGATTATCTTGAAGATTGTACATATATCACATTCTGTAGGTTTTTAAAATTCTGCATATTTTGCTCAGGTGAATCATTAACAGGACCAAGTATGGGAAGAGGAAACTTGTAGGTGAATCAGGAAAGTCCAAAACCCCAGATAGGACAGATAGACCACAGACACATACACAGACATCGTTATTAAAGTTTATTTCAGGAGCCATGGGGGCCATTGAGAAGCAGATTACCAATGTGGAAGAGTCATTGTTAGTTTGTGGAGACAAAATCACGAGCCCCACGACTACATTACAAAACTCAGCTGACGACGATGGATTTTTTAAAACTTGCGAGGGAGGTGGGTTGACTGAGCCCGATTAGAGTGATAAGGGGAAAAATGGATGTATACAGAATATATCCGATACTATTAACTCATCCAAATCGGATTCTCCATTACCCACTAAACGGGTAAAAAAAACACGCACCTGCCCTACAACTATCCCCCCAAACAAAGTGGCATCTCGCAGTAAAGGGACTAAACAACAAGGCAAGAGTCAAAATGGTCTAAAGACTGTAACTATCGAACCCACTCAAGAGTGTAGCAACTTGAATAATCAAAAATGAGACGCATTAGGTTCAGCAGTTAAATCATTAGAGCAACATTTGAAAAATAGTTTAGAATCTATTAACATACGCCTAAAAGAAATGGAAACTAAATGCACGAGCTGTTTGGATCAACTGAACAGCCAATTGAAACATGGGCGTTTGGGGAATCCTTTAACTGATGGTAATCGAGATATAAATAAGATAGTGAGGCAAACAAATCACGCAGGTTCCAAGGGTTTACAGGATATAATACTTAATGAGTATATCGCCCAGGTTCCAGAGAAGGAAATCAAGCAGATAGCAGTCCTCCCCTGCTATTATTTAGAAGTGCTTGTATGGCCCTACGGAAATTCGCCAATAGACTAGGCACAAATCCCCGTAGAAAGATGTTTACTATCTATAAGGCAAAATGTGTCAGTAAAGCATTATATGGGGCCGGCATATGGGGCCACGCAAACTGTACGGCTCTACAACTAGTGGAAAACGAATTTTAACGATACCTGCTTGCAACGCCGAAAAGTGTTTATACCTTTGTGTGCCACACTGAGCTGGGTATAGTGTTTATTGTTGACTTAAATAAAATTCAACCACTTCTGTTGTGGCACAAAGTTTGGACATCTGAGTACACTGACCTAAATTGATCTGTCATAAAGGATTGTTTAAAATCATTCTCATACACTAGAATCTCATGGTTGAGATATATAGAATCCTTTTGTCAGGACTTGGGGCAACCAGACTATTTTAACAAACCAGCATCTCTAGCTGCAGTCAACAGGAAAGATTTAAAAGCTGACTGTATAAAACATTTTATAAAACATTTAGAGAACATAAGGATGTCCACAGAACTGTTAAAGCCAACTGTTCTAAGAAACCAGCTTATTTTAACAAGTTATGATATGCAGCTATATTTGAGAATAGTTCAGACCCAAAAGCACAGATTTATTTTAACTCGCTTTAGAATGGATGTTTATCATCGTATGGTCACTTTTCCAGAACTAAATGATTGGTCCTTAAATCTATTTAAATGCCCTTGTGACGGCTCCTCTACACAGAGCACAATGCATGTTGTCTTGTTTTGTGGATTCTATAAGAAGTGGTGGGCTTACTACCTGCTAAATCTTTTAAAGCAGCAATCGTTTGTTCAGTGTCGTCCAGCGTACTTATTCTTACAGTCACTACCAACCATTGATATATGTGTAAGAATGTCATGCTTTTTATGAAGTGTCTTTTATGCCAGAAAAAACATTCTGCTGGAACTTGTCCCATGTGAATACTTCTTTGCAGTGCTTCTGAATAACTGTGTGCTGCAAATATTGACCTGCACAAATTTTGCTGTTACCTTCTTTTCCCCAGAAGGTATAGTAAAGTGCTTCCACACATCACGTTCTTTTCTGCGAGGTGGTGTGTCTTCCTCCTGATCCTCAACAGGTTGTGGATGCTCATCTTGGACAGGCGATGTAGCTTTAGCCATTTTGTAAAAGCAGGGGAGCATTGGTTCTCAATCCTCCTTCTAGAGACTTCACTATTGAAGTAACTGCTTTTGGGTGTGGTTTTCTATGTGGATGGGTTGGGTCTTAATGTTTGCAATCAGAAGGCAAGGTTTGGGTGTGTGTACCTGAATGAATTTGCGATTCCAACCAACAAATTTGCGGATTCACGAAACTGGTAAAATGGGTAATATTTTTAAAAACAGATATAAGGTGGTTTACATATGCTTGTAAATATGTACACACTTATGTCATTCATGACAATGGAGGGGTGTACATATGCACAGTAATCTATGCAATTTTGACGAATCTTCAAATTCAGAGTCACAGATTCATTCTGGTCACGTGATTGGGAGTAGTGGTCCGTCTATGTTTACAGACCTGCAAAGGTACCGCAGTACCCAAAAACATTTTAAATAAAATAAAATTTGTTAAATTACATTCAAAAACTTAATATACTTTACATTAACTACATATGTAATTTTTATGTTTTTAAACGTATAGAAAGTATATATTTTTAACAAAAAGAATGTCTACAGTACAAAAAAACAAAAAAAAAACTGTAATACACTTAATATAAACCGAAAAAATTAACTAAAAAAGCTAAACATTAGATGGTCATAATATTTTAGAAAAGGAGCTCGAAGCAGAGTCCCACAAAAAAAGTAAAAAATAAAGAAAAGGGGGCAGGGTAGGAATACCCTGACCCGCCAGATATGGTGGGTGGGTCCCACAGGGACCACGCCGGGAGATAAAAGCATTTCTTTTTTAATTTAGCTGCAGATTTGCAGGAGGATTCACAGATTCACAGCAAAAGTTTTCAAAAAAGACATGCGGGCTCCCGAGCATCTTTTGAAAGAAGCCTCCGGGTGGGACAAATCCCAGGAGCATGTTTTAAAAAATACGCGGGGTGCTCATGTGGCACCCCCATGCCCTGTGGACCACAACCTCCCAGGGCTAACAAGAATAAACATAAGGGGGCCCGCACAGTCCTCCCGCAGCCACAGGGACCCCGCCTCCCCAGGGCTAATTAAAAGGAAATTGGGGCTTCACAGACCCCCTTGCCCCGAAGACCGCTGCCTCCCCAGGGGGATGGGGTCCCAGAGGTTGAAAATGGCCCAGGAGGGAGGCTGGGCAGCCCCCTCCCAATATTTATTTATTTTTCTAAATTATAAAAAGGAAGCCGGCCCCGGGGGGTGGGGTCCCCGGGGCCGAAATCAGCACAGGAGGGGCGCACTCGGCCCTCTCCAGTTTCCCGTAAACAAAGTTAACAAATATGGCTGGGCCCTGGGGGATGGGGTCCCCAAGGCCAAAATCAGCCTGTGGTGGGTCACCTCTCCTCCATTCTAAATAGGCTTGGCCCTGGGGGATGGGGTCTCCGGGGCAAAAATTGGCCAAGGGAAGGTGGCCACGCAGCCCCCTCTCCCCAAATAAAAAAAAAAGAAGATCAAAAAAGACCAGCAAAATTCCGGAGGCCCCTCCCCCTTTCTCAACCACTCTCCAAACACGCTTCCTGGTGCACTGCTGGTCGGGGGATGAAGTCTCCTTGGGCCCAGAAGGTCCTTGGGGGCCAACAAGCCCTCCTGTTACATCCAGTAAGTCCCACACAGCCTGTGCTGAGAGGAGTTCGAAGGCCACACCTCGTTTCTCCACCACTATGTAAACGCACCTCCTGGCGCACTGCTGGTTAGGAGATGAAGTTCCCTTGGCTCCAGAGGTAAATTGGGGGCCAACAAGCCCTCCTGTCCTCTCCAGTAAGTCCAACACAGCAGGATTCCCGAGAGCGGGTCGGAGGTCCCGCCCCCTTTTTCCACCACTCTGCAAAATTGACTACTAGTTAAAAAAAACATAGACATTCACTTAAAAATCCAAAGGTTACAGACAAGTCATAGTTAGGAAATAGTATTTGAAAAAGCATGAAAATTTACTGAAAAAACACAAAGATTACAGGAACGTTATAGTTAGGCTGAGATTTCACTTGTATAAAACCGTTAAAATTCAGCAGTTAAAGTTACCTGAGCTAACTATAACTTACGGCCCCGCAATGTACTGCTTAATGACCTCACATATTACATCACTCATGACATGGTCAGTGATATCAGTCATGAAATCTCAAATGACATCACTGATGACTTCTTCCACAGAACCACTCGCACCCCCATACAACTTCTCATACATCCACTCCACAGCCACATAACCACTCACATACCCAATCACAGACCCATACATGTGCTCACACACCCACTCACTCATTCATAGAAGCTCTCACTCACTCAGAGTGCCACTCACACAACCACTCACTCACCCATATAACTACTCACACACCCACTTATACACCCATAGAGCCACTCACACACTAACCCATATAGCTACTCATACCCTCACTTATTCTCCCATACAACTACTGACAAAGCCACTCACACACCCATACACCCACTCACCCACCAATACTGCCACTCACATGCCCAGTCCTACACACATACAGCCACTGAGATACTGAGTTCCTCACCCTTACAGCCACTAACAGGTCCACTCACTCACCCATACAGATACTCACACACACACTCACTTAGTCATACAGATATTAACACATGTACTCATTCACCTATACAGTCACTGACACAAATGCTAACTTACCAATACAGCTATTCTCACACTCACTCACTCACTTACCCATACAGCCACTGAAATACCCAGTCAATCATCCATACAGAGACTCACACAGCCATTCAGTCACCCATGCAGCCACTCATACACCCACTAATCCACCCATACAGCCACTCACAGAGCAGCTCACTCACCAGTACAGCTACTCAAACAGCCCTTTTTTCACCCATACACCCACTCACCGACGCACTCACACATCCAAACAGTCGCTCAGATACCCACTCACATACAGGTACACACAATCACACAGCCACTCATATAATATATGTTAGAAATAGCATCACTCATTAGCAGTACACAAAGTATACTAATTGAACTTTTGTGGTACCTTGGTATATATGTTTAACACTCATGCATTTTTAGAAAACACTGACAATCACTAGATGATGTTATCAGTGATGTCATTTGAGATGCCATCAGTGATGTCATCTGCGATGTCACTGACCATGTCATAAGTGATGTAATATGCGAGGTCATAAGCAGTGCATTATGGGGGCATAAGTTATAGTTAGCTCAGGTAACTATAACTGCTTAATTTCAATGGTGTTGCATGAGTGAAATCTGAGCATAACTATAACAACCCATTACCTTTGTTTTTTTCAATGAATTTCTATTTTTTTAATATTCTGTTTCCTAACTATACTGTCCCTGTAACCTTTGGTTTTTTCAGTGAATTCCAAAGGTTTTTTAAAGTTATGTTTCTAATATAGAACATCCCTGTAACATTAGATTTTTTGAGTGTTTTTTGAAGTTTTAGTTGCGAACTATAACCTGTAACTTTTGAGAGTAGGTTTGTGAGTGGTGTATGGGCAGCTGAATTTGTGAGTAGTTGTTTGGATCTGTGAGTGGATGTTACAGTGGGAGAATGGGTGTATATGTGGTTGTCTCAGTGTCTGAATCAGTAGCTCTGTGAGTGACTGGAGGAGAATCAAAACATACCTGTCCTTTATTCAAGAAGAGTCTACTGTATTGCACAAAATGTGTACCAAACTGGAGTACTTTTTACTGGTTTAATAGTAAGTACTATCTGGTTGGGTAATTGTGTAGTGCTTGCATATTCTACAGTACAGCTGTGTAATAGACCAGGATGACATGTCTCCAGTGTCCTGGTGTGCATTTCAGCAATGTCATTGTTCTTCATACATCTTTATCCTGAAATGTGTGATTACATAAATTTTCTTATAGAGAAGACAACAAGAGTAAAAAGAGGCGTTTCACCCTCAAACAACTGGTACATCATCTCAACTACATAAACAAAGTGCATCTTTGTTTAGTGGTGATGTCATCATATTTTTCGGCATCAAATACACATACAAAAAGACTAAAGAAAATGTGCTGAGCAGCCGTTTGTTTAGCTGTACATCATCTTGTAAAAAAGTGGGAAGTATCCTTGCTACTAAGGAAGATGGGGCGGGGCCAAACTGCCAAAGGCTTCAGGTGTTTTTCAATGTTTATATACTTGTAAAATTATTAAGGTTGAACCAGTTATTCTCCTCTCACCAGAAAAGGACAAAAAACAATGTACTTGTCACAGTCATTACAATTTGCACTGTGATAGATGAATGATGTATTCACATCGATCGTACCATTTGGAATAATTTGTTTATGTGGAAAGTTTTCATAAAACACATTTGTTATGTTATGTTATGTTAATTGATTTTGTAATGCGCGTAGCTACCCAAAAAGGGTTTCCCAGCGCAGACCGAGAGGAACCAACAAATAAAGAAAGAGTAAGTACTATTGATTAAACAGCCAAGCTTTCACCAATTTACGAAATTTTAAGTGAAGTGTTTCTTTGCGGATCGCTATGGGAAGAGAGTTCCACAAGAGAGGACCAAGATAGGAAAAAGAACGGCCTCCCATTCTTGTGAGTTTGATCCTGGGAACCATGAATAATTCCTGTGTCGTAGAGCGTAACAGTCGAGAGGGCTGATAATGGCTAACCAGATTTTGCAGGTATTGAGGGGCAGTCCCAATCTTAATCTTAAACATATAATCCAGGGCTTTAAACTTAGTCCGACTTTCCACTTTAAGCCAATGTAAATGTCTCAAAGCATTGGAGATTGAGGTCATTCTAGGGATTTTATAAAGTAACCTAGCGGCAGAATTCTGCACCACTTGGAGCTTGCATAGCACATCTTTATTTGCTCCCAAAATAAGAATATTTCCATAGTCCAGTCTAGATGTAACAAGCGCCTGGACTACCGTCCTTTGAGTAGCATTGGGGAGCATCCAAATTATTTTCTTCAACCATTTTAAAATGGTGAAGCAGGTGGCTGCAGTTTTTACCGCATGTTGTTTCATGGATAATTTATTATCCATAATGAATCCCAAATTACGGGCTTGAGCGGTGGGCGAGGGTAAGGGTCCCATTTCGCTGGGCCAATGTTGGGGGCCCCAAAGGTCCTGATCTTTTCCAAAAATAAGGACCTCCGTTTTTCACCATTGAGCTTGAGTAAATTAGCTCTCATCCAAGATGCAATGTTGCTCAGGCCCATTTGGAGAGTTGAGGGGCCTTGCACATTTCCCGCAGAAAGGGAAAAAATTATTTGGGTGTCGTCAGCGTAAGAAAAAAGAGACAACCCAGCCTCCTCTGCAATCGCAGCCAAAGGTTGTAAATAGATATTGAACAGAAGGGGACTTAAAATTGATCCCTGAGGTACCCCATAGGGAGAAAAAGAATTTTAGAAGAAGCACTTGATGAAAAAACTTGGAAGGTTCGTTTAGATAAAAATGAAGTCAGCCAGCCAAGTGCTGTTCCGGTAATGCCAAGTGACTGCAAGGATTTGATTAGCACGGTATGAGAAACCGTGTCAAATGCGGCGCTCAAATCCAACAAAATGAGGGCCACTGTGTCACCAGTATCTAAGTGTTGACGCAGCATTTCGGTAACGCCAAGGAGAGTCGTCTCAGTCGAAAAGCCTGCTCTGCCATCATCAAGCCCAATAAGTTAGACCCAGTTAAATGTTACTGAAATATTCTATCTTGGAAGAAACAAATGTGCCTAGAAGGCTTTTCTTTTTTTTCCAATTTTTTTAAATATTTGTGAATTCATCGAAATTTTTAGAAAGTGTAAAAAACATATATACACATATTGTAATTAATGTTTGTGGTCAGTAGTTTACTACTATAACATATAAAGTGAGATTTTTATAAGTAATTTTATGATTCAACACTGCTATATTTTATTTCCCGTTTTCGCAAATTTGTCGACATTCATGATGACGTTGTCAGTCGCAAATATCAAATGACTACCAAAGGAAGGAATTTCATTGGACAAGACACTTTTCATTATTCTAAAAAGAAATTCCCCACTCAGTGTTCTTTTCTCAGTTTTCCAGTGCTCAGATTAAAGGTTCATATTCCAGTACCTGATATTTTTCAATATTGGGATATCATTTTGGAGTTTTTGGGCTTTCTAAAATGGCATCTAACTGGTTGCAGAGGAGAACAGGAGCCACACCCTATGGAGGAGAATTTAGCAGAGGAGGAACCCCCGGTGACGTGCCAATCTATAGCACGCGAATATTTCAACATCCCCTCCGGTGAAAAGAAAGATGTGGCAAAGCACATGAAGTGCTCTTTGTGTGAGAAGACCCTCTCGAATGGTACGTGAAAGAAATATTCATGTGGCACAACAAGTATGCTGACCTTCCTGAAGACATACCATTTCAAGCACTTAACCAGAGCCCAGAGGGAGTGCAGTACAGCAGAAGCATCAACATCAGGTGATACACCCATTGCACCAGGGGACCCTATACCTACTGCGGTTGAGCAACGTCTCCCTGAGAAGTCCACGGATCTGCTAAGAATTGGAACATTTTGTTTGGACTGCAAAAAGTCCTCACTGTAGGGGAACAATCGGTTGTTGCAGTTCTGGAGGCAGCAAACCACAAGTATTATTTTTTTTCTAGAATGACACTTGTATCCCCAGTTTTGACTTTTCTCAGTTAATACTTTTTCCAGTTGCCATTTTATTTGTTAAAAAAACAAAAAATACAAAATGTTAAAACATTCTTTTAAAACTTCTGAAAAATCACAAAAAAGGTTCTTGTTAGACCCACTTTTCTTGGTTTAAAAAAAGATAAACTATATGTGTACATATGCATAAGAAAGAGTATGAGTGAGTGAGTTACTATGTTAGTGAGTGAGTGAATGAGTGAATAAGTGGATGTGTAAGTATTTGAGTCACTGGGTGTGTGGGTGAGTGAGTGAGTGTGACAGTGGCTCTATGGTGTCATGAATGAGTGTGTGAGTGT
The DNA here is from genome assembly GCA_963921515.1 of Calotriton arnoldi. Taxonomy (NCBI): domain Eukaryota; kingdom Metazoa; phylum Chordata; class Amphibia; order Caudata; family Salamandridae; genus Calotriton; species Calotriton arnoldi. The sequence goes on along the minus strand of CAWUFW010022139.1, from coordinate 34,912 downwards.
TTGTATGGGTAAGTGAGTGGGAGCATGAGTGGCTGTACTGGTGAGTGAGTAGGTATGTGAGTGGGTGTATGGGTCCATGAATAGGTGTGTGAGTGGCTGTATAGATGAGTGACTGGATGCATAAGTGGCTATATGGGTGACTTGAGAGAGTATGTGAGTGGATGTTTGAGTGTCTCAATGGGTGTGTTAGTGGCTTTATTGGTTCATGAATGAGTGTGTGTGTTTTTATAGGTAAGTGAGTGGTTGGGTGAGTGGCTGTAAATGGTGAATGAGAGGGTGCATGTGTGGGTGTATGAGTGAGTGACTGGGTGCATGAGTGTCTTTATGGGTGATTGAGTAGGTGTGTGAGTCCCTGTATGGGTGAGTGAATAACTGTGTCAGTGACTATATGAGAGACTGAGTATGTGTGTCACTAGCTGTAGGGGTGAGTCATTGGCTGTGTTAGTAGCTGTATAGGTGACTGAGTGGTTATATGAGTAAAGGTCTGGGGAGTGAGTGGAAGTGTTCATAACTGTATTGATGAGTGATTGGGTGTGTCAGTGGTTACATGGGAGAGTGTCTGTGTGTGTTAGTGATTGTTTGGATGACTGAGTTGGTGTATGAGTGACTGTATGGGTGAGTGAGTGGGTGTGTGAGTACCTGTATGGATAAGTGAGAGACTGTGTCAGTGTCTCTATGAGAGACTTGGCATGTCTGTCACTAGCTCTATGAGTGACTGGCTAGCTGTGTTAGTAGCTATATAGGTGAATAACTGGGTGTATGAGTGAGTGAGTAAATGTGTTTGTAACTATAAGGGTGAGTGATTGGGTATGTCAGTGGTTACATGGGAAAGTGACTGGGTGTGTTAGTGAGTGTATGGGTGACTGAGTGTGTGTGTGTGAGTGGCTGTATGGGTAAGTGAGTACATGTGTTAGTTGCTGTATGAGCAAGTGAGTGGGTGTATGAGTATTTGTATGGGTAAGTGAGTGCATGTGGTATTAGCTATATTGTTAAGTGAGTCAGTGTGTTAGTGACTGTGTGGTTAAGTGAGTGAGTGTGTGAGTGGCTGTACGGATGAGTGGCTGGGTATATGAGTGTCTGTATCAGTATGTCTCTGAGTGGCTGTGTTAGACTCTTCCTTGGTGTATACTTGACAATGTAACTTTGCTGAACTACAGAGAAAGAAGTAATTAGGAAATTACTTTACTCCAATAGTTGGTGTCATTCATCTGTTAAAAAGAACATAAATATAAGTTAGTATTACTTTTTACAAAATACTACAATAAACGTTTAGTTTCTGCAATGCATAGGTTGATATTATAAACAAAAAAGTACACTTTTTTATGCTGTAGTAGTATTTCACATTATAGTAAAGCATTTCCTTTTCCCTTTTTTTACTGTTCTCAGCTTTTGTACTATATGTATAAAGATTTATCCTTGAACAGTGGGGAGAAATCAATAATAAATATTGTAGGAAAAAAAACCTGTTCTCAATTCAACACCTGTTTTTTTCTTATTCTAAATTCTATTTTTGTGTTCTTTAAATCATTTGCAAATAAAATGGCATCTGGTGGCATTAAAGATGAACAGCCACACCCTGCTGAACACAGTTCTTCGGAGGGGCAACCCCCGGCAAAGCGACAATCAATTCCATTGATGTTTTTCACCCTTCCCTCCGGGCAAAAGAAAGTGGTGGCAAAGCATGACAAGTGCTCTTAATGCATCAAGACCCTCTCCAAACATACGTCTAAGAAATATTTGTGTGGCACTACGAGTAGGTTAACACATTTAATGACGTATCACTCCAACCACTGTTGAAAAAGAAAAAGAACATAAATATAAGTTAATATCATATTTACAACATTTCAGAAACAAAACAGTACACAGTGTGTATGCTGTAATGTATATCGCATTATAGTAAACATTTCATTTTCATTTTTTCTGTTCTTAGCTTTTATACTTGTACACCATAAACATTACACTGTATAAAGATTCATCCTTGGACAGTGGGGAAAAACAATCACATAGATTGCACACAAAAAAACTGCACATTGTATCACTACAAATAAGTGACACTATGCATTGCACTCACTAAAATTATTTAATCAATTGCTTTATCTACAGTTACTAAACTAATCTAAACAAACATATGTTAAAAAGAACTGTTTTATTATTCATACTGATACAATTCTACTAATAGATATACAGCACATTAGAATTTTGGAGACCCTTTTGAAAACTTCACCCCTGGTAGGCCGAATTATGTCTTAAACACTGACGATACACTTAGAAGAAACACATTACAACACTTTTTCTTCCAGAAATCCTCAAAATCCTCAAACCGTGTTGCATGTGCTGTTGTATGTTGTTATGCAGATTGGGTGTGTCTCATCAGTTACTCTTGTAGTGTGATCCAACAGGGCTTGTCAGTCATTGTTTCTTGCCCTTTTCATCACCTTAGCCACTATTTTGTCTAGGTAGTTGTGTGCTCTTAGTTTTGTGCTCAGATCTGTTGCTTGTGTTTTGAAATCGTTGATTTCGGAACAGTTGCGCCTTAATCGCAGGAATTGCCCGAATGGTAGGTTCTCCCTAAGGTGTCTCGGATGGTGACTGTCAAAACTTAAAAGGCAGTTTTTGCTGTGGCTTTAAAGTATGTGGTCGTTTCTAAACCAACCCCATTGGGGAAAATGTTGAGGTCTAGAAAGCCCATTTCGGTTCTCAGGATGGCATAGGTGAATTTTAGAAATTCGTTTTGTTCATTGAGCCATGTGATGAACGACTCGGCAATATATTCATTGCCGTTCCATATTACAAGCACGTCATCTATGTATCTTTTCCAAAGACCAATGTTGTTGAGGTATGGGTTGGTGGTTGATAGGATTTTCCGTTGTTCTAGATGGTGGACATACAACCCAGTCACACTAGGAGCAAAAGTGCTTCCCATACTCCCATGCTTGTGCCATGCTTCTGTAGAAACAATTGATCCTCAAAGGCGAAGAAATTCTTGGTGAAGGTGAGGTTACAGCATTTCATCACGAGGTTGTGTGGGGTGTGATATTTCCATTCACTGGTGAATAACACTTCCTCTAAAATCTCCAAAGTCTCAGTGTGGGGGAGTCTGGTATATAAACTCTCAGTATCGAGTCCAATGAGACATTGTGTTTGTGGATCGAAAGGTAGATTGCTTAAAGATTCGTAGGATATCTTTATTGTCCTTCAGGAATGTCTCTGTTCCCTGGATGATTGGTCGAAGGAAGGCATCCGCAAATTTGGAAAGATGTTCCAAAATGGAGCCCATCCCTGAGACAAAGGGACGTCCCGGTGGTTTATGTACATCCTTGTGTATCTTTGGTATTGTGTAAAAGTAGGGGGTCACACGATCCTTGTTGGTTAGGAAATCACCCTCTTTTTTTGGAAAGCCAGTCATTGGCCAAAGCCTCCTCTACCATACACCCTATATGTATTCTGATTCTCTCAGTGGGGTCACTGTTCAGAGGTTCGTAGTTCCGTGGATCATGTAGTAAGCGGAGGCATTCCGTCCGGTATGCCTCCCTAGTCTGGATCACAATGGCTCCCCCGTGTCCGCTGGTTTTATGACAAGGTTTTCATTCTGTGAGAGTTCTTTGATAGCTCGTAGCTCTTGTTTGGAGGTGTTGTGGAAAACCCTGGTGTCCTTCGGGTTCAGTTCCCCTATCTCTTTTAGTACTGCTTTCTCAAAGGCTAGGATCTCCACAGGGATGGTAGTCGCTGGGGGGGTAAAAGTAGACTTGTTTCTCAGTCGTGTGTCATCTTTTGGTTCCTCGTTGTCTTGTTTATCCGCGAAGAAAGCCCTGAGATCCGATGTTATATACATGACTCACACGCTGCTCCAGTATCTTCGGAGCCTTGAGTGAGCAAGTCAGGTTTGCAGGATGGGAGTAGCCTTGACGAAGTAAGTAGACGCGGTTTTGCTGGGCATTCTGAAAGCGAACTGTCACTTCCCTTCAGATAGTAAACTAACTTCCAAGAGTTTCTCCTCTATAAATATACCTTCAGGGTTTGACTACAGGCGTCCCTTCAACTCCTCGAAGGATTCATGAGGCCCAGTGAAGGTCTCCTATCATGTATGTAATTAGCTCTAATCACCACGATTATATGACGATGTGCAAGCAATTCATGTTTTTAAGTGTTTATATGTTTGTTATGTCCTGTAAGTCCAAATGTCACAGTATTCCGCACATTATGCTCACACGTTTGGCTTATCTCCACCATTAAGACCACTGATTAACCAATGTTTTTTAAACTATTGTAGACCTGACGGGTCATGCATTTTTTACGTTTTTCTTTTCTCTCCAAACCTCTGCAGGACTTTTGAGATTTAAAACAGACCAATTAGGTGCTGTATAAATTTTGATTTCTAATTTTTGTTTATCACTTTAATTAAGTTGAATAGAACATTAGGAGTGGGAGCATTATTTCTCCTTTGAGGTCCTGAAGAAAAGCCTTGGGGTAGGGCTTGAAACTAGTTGACCAAGCAGGGAAACAGCAGGTAATTACACCTCAAGCATTTCCCGTCTGTCCCCAGATTTTAGCATATAATCTAGGGGAAGAAAATAAACTGTTTTTTTGTCCCACTATCTTGATATTTTTAATGTTCCTTCCATATAGTTTAAAACCCACTCCATCTCTTAAAACCACAAAGGTGTATAGGTGTACAGGAACACCCCTATTTTCTATTAAGTGCTCCCGCGTCTCCGTAGGTAGCAGCACGCTCCTGTCTGTAGAGGGCAGGGATGGACCCTATGATGAAACATGCCACCAAGGGGAAACCCGGGTGGGTGAGGGTTATTTGAAAGAAAAAGCTTGTCTTTCCTTTCAGTCCTAGCAAGAGGTTCATTTCTTCCTTCTTTGATAGAAGGGACTCTCTTTTTGGTTGTTTGCTAGCTTTAACATACACAGCACCCTGCCCACAGGAATACAATGGGCCTACCTTAGGGTTGACTTATGTGTAAGAAAATGGAAGATTAGGGCCTGGCAAGTGGGTGCACTTGCCAGGTCAACATGGCAGTTACAAACTGCGTGCAGACCCTGCAGTGGCATGGCTGAGATACCTTTTCAGGGCTACTCATGTGGGTGGCACAATCAGTGCTGCAGGCCCACTAGTAGCATTTGATTTACAGGCCCTGGCACACTCAGTGCAGGGGCCTACCAGTAAATCAAATATGCCATTCATGGAAAACAACAATCCATAATAACAATTTACAACAGGAGCATTTGCACTTTAACACTGAACAGCAGTGAGAAAATGTGCAGAGACACTAAACCAGCAACAACAGAGTCAAAACCAGGAGGTCAGAAAGCAAAAAGTCAAGGGAAACACGCCAAAAGATGCCAGGTCTAACACTCTACAAATAAATATACAGCAAATTCTTGTCACTTATCTCTGTTCTCTTGTTCAGTTTTTGAGTACAGAACAACATTGCTAGTTTGGCTTTTGTATTGAGTGTGTCGCCAACAAAAATAAACACAGTTTGGTTTCTCTAAAGAAACTTTGTTAAACTTTGCAAGCTCTTGTCTAAAGTTAGCAAGACTAATGCCTACACCTGCACATACCATCTCTTCATTTTCCCTTGACTCCTGTTCAGAACCAAAAAAACAAAACTGAACATCTTCACAAACATTTTCTACCTCTGCTACTGTACCATTCAATAGAGCTCCATTCATTCCTCCTAAACATAAGGGAGGACTTTTCACATAGTAAGGCCTCCTAACTAAATTTTGTATTTTAGAGTAATGAACAGCCAGCATTCTGAAGTGATGAAAGGTGCTTTGGCACACTTTCTTTGATAGACATAATAGTGAATGTCCCTGTAAATAAGTATTCTTTACTTTGCATCGATCTATTCCTTGCAAAATCCCAATTTCTGTTTCAGACTTCTGAATGGAAACTGACATAGGAAAGTTCTCAATATAACAATTGATCCCTGACTAACACAGCAAATACTGCTACAGTTCTAGTTGTATACAGGGACTTGTCTATGCCTTCCCCTTACCTCTTCAACTATCACTTCTTCAACATTCCTTGGAACCATATCCTCTTTTGAAATTGGAGTACCATCCTTCACCTCATAACATCGACTAGTTGTTTCAACTGCATGCACAAATGTATTCTCTTTAAAGTAGCTTTCTTCATTAAAAAAGGGTCAGTACTGATAGAATGCTTCCAATCGCCTCTGAAAATTTTACAGAAATTACTTGTATTCACTAGTCTTTCCTTTTGACTTTGCATAGACAACACTGTTTTATCCAGTGTTCTCATTCTGCTCAGAATCAAAATAAATAGCTTCCTCTTCAGGGAAAATGCCTTATAAACCACAGCCTAAACAGGTTCCTTTTGTTTGACTGCTTCTCTTCTCCTTTTAATCTACTTCATAGTTCGTATGAGATTCTAAATTACCCTACTAGGAAGCATTCTTACTCTTTTTTCCTTGAACTCCCTCTGTCTTGTAAACTATCTGCTATCTTATATGATTTAATACTATTAATGTCACTTACTTTTGTCCTTTCTTGGCTGATTTGAAACCTTGCCTTTTATTGACTTGCTTTTGCTCACTTTGCTGTTTTTCACATACTATTTTAAGAAACTTCTTAGTTTTCTTACCAGCATTTGTTTTCTATTTAACCACATTGTCCACATTCTGTCCCTTTTGTTTCTGTGTTGTAAGGCGATAGTATCCTTTCTTCTGTTTCTTTCTTCTTTCTGTGTTTTTTTGGGAATTGTAACTCTCTGTTTTTAAGTAGAAGTAGATGTCTGGAACAAAACAAATGAATACATTTAGCTTTTCATTATATACTATTCAATTACATATTTTAAGCATTTAACTGCCGACATAAACAGTTATGTTACTATATTATAACCACTCTAAGGGCCACATGTATCATGCATTTTGCCGGTTGCAAATGGCCAGAATCGCAGAATCGGCTCACTTGCGACTGGTAAAAAGCATTTTGGTATGTATAAATTCCAATTCGCGATTCGGTAACATGTTACTGAATTGCAATTTGGAATTGTGAATACATACTGATTGGGTATTAGGAAGGTGCATCCCTTCCTAATACCGAATCGAAGCAGTATGTAGCAATGTTTTGTGACCAAAATGTGGTCGCAAAACATTCACATTTTAACACCTACTTCAAGTAGGTGGTAACCCATTCACAAATGAGAAGCGATCCCCAAGGGACCCCTTCCTCTTTGTGAATGTTGGCAAAAATGTTTTTTAAGAGCAGGCAGTGGTCCCATGGACCACTGCCTGCTCTTGAAAACTGAAAAGAAAACCTTTTATTTTTCTCTTTTAAACAAACCTGTTTTCCTTTAAGGAAAACAGGCTGCATGTAAAAACAAATGATTGCTTTATTTAAAAGCAGTCACAGACATGGTGGTCTGCTGACCCCAGCAGGCCACCATCCCTGTGATTTTAGCGATTCCTAATGGGTCGCAAATTGTGACCTGCCTCATTAATAGTAATGAGGTAGGTCGATTTGCGACCTATTAGGAAATGCTAAATGAAACTCATGGAATTTCATACATTCAAATAGTGATTACCTATTTGCAAATTGCAGAGCATTACAATTAGGTAATCGCTATTTGAAATAATGGTACATGCGGCCCTAAGTCTATTCATTTTCAAATTTATATCTGTGTGTCTGTCTGTGTCAGCGTATGCATCAGTGTGTGCCTCAGTATACTACTATATGCATTAGTGTGTCTCTGGGTGTCTAAGCCTGTGTGTCAGTGCGTGCCAGGGTACTGTATGGAGAAGTGTGTGACTGGGTCTGTCAGTGTATGCATAAGTGAGTCATTTTGGTGTGTTAGTTTATGCATGAGTGTGTACCTGGATATTTCAGTGTATCCATCACTGTCTATTGGGTGTGTATGTGTATATATCACTGTGCACCTGGGAGTACTACTGCATGCATCAGAGTGTATATGGGTCTGTCAGCATGTACATCAGTCTCTAACTGGGTTTCTTACTGAATGGGTCAGTGTGCCACTGGGTGTGTTATTGCGTATCTGTGTGTCTGGCTGTCTTATTGTATGCATGCAAATGTGGCTGGGTGTGTTGGTGTATGCATCAGTATATGTCTGGGTGTGTCAGAATATGCATCAGTGCATGCCTGGGTATGTCATCATATGCAGCAGTATTTGCCTGAGTGTATCACTGTATGTATAGGTGTCTGCCAGGGTGTCTTAGAGTATGGATCAGTGTATGACTGAGTCTGTCAGTGTATGCATGTGTGTGTCATTTTGTGTCTTAGTGTACGCATGAGTGTTTACCTTGATATTTCAGTGTATCCATCACTGTCTGCTTGGGTGTGTATGTGTATATATCAGTGTCTGGGTGCGCTGCTCTATACATTAGAATGTATATGGGTGTGTCAGCATATGCATCACTGTCTGCCTGGGCATGACAGTGTATGGATCAGTGTGTGCCTGGGTGTCTTAGCGTATGGGTCAGTGTGTGATATGTGTAGCTGTGTCACTATATGCATCAGAGTGCACCTGGGTGTGTTAGTGCATGCGTAAGTGTGTGTCTGGGTGTGTCAGTGTATCCATCAGTGTGTGGTGTCTGTGTGTGTCATTGTATGAATAAGGATGGGGAGAGGAGAGGCACAGAATTTCCCAGCAGTAGAGAACGGACATGGCATCTTGGCACTTACGTTCATGACAACTTAGCACTTTACAGAGTAAGTACAACATCAATAACACAAGGCACATAGAGATAAAATAAAAATATATAATGGTAAACAGAAAGAGTACACAATATACAGTGAGATATGTAAGCAAAATAGCAGCACTACCTGAGTAACAAAGGTGCAAATATCCATACATAGCAACAATAAATCAAAGAAGAGTACGATAGATAGTGTACATAAAGGTTCTGAGGTAGTTGAGTAGGGGAGATGCAAGGGTGAGGAGAGTAGATGCATAGTTTTCCTCGAGGTAGTGATGCATAGATTAACGTGGGGGGTGAAGTGTGATTATGTCCTAGACTCAGGCATGTTACAGCGAGACAGGAGGCAGCGGCAAAAGGAGGGCGGGGTCAGACAGGGAACGAGGCATGGCCAGGTCCTCAGTGAGCGAGGGACTTTGATAGAATTTTTTTACTTTTCTCCTGAAGAAGGCTATGGATGAGTTGTACCTGATCTCAGTGGGGAGAGAGTCCCAGATATTAAGGGCCATGCCAGTGAAGGAACAAGAGTAGGATTTCTTTACCTTGAATTCTTGTGACTTGAGCAGTAGGGAGCTTGTACTCCTGGAGGATCTGTTTCCAACCGAAAGGGTCAGTTTCTGGGACAGGTAGAAAGGGGTGTTGTGGTGCAGTGCTTATAAGTCATGCAAGCAATTCTGAAATGCATCCTGGACTCCAATGGGAGCCAATTCAGAGCTCAAAGGTCATGGGTGATGTGACCATTTTTTTTAGATCCTATGATGAGCCTAGCTGCTGCATTAAGTGTCGCCTTAAAAGGAGCAAGTGAGGTTTTCCGGAGGGCCACAAGGGGAGCACTACCACAGTCTAGTTTCGGAAGCACAAGTGCAGGAGTCGCGGTTGTGAGGTCAACCGCAGGAAGGAAAGGTTTTAGTTTCCTAAGGATATACAGCTGATAGTTAGCCCCTCTAGTGATGGTGCAGATGTGTTTTTGCATGGAGCAGCCTTTGTCTAGGGTAATACCTAGGGATTTGTTTGAGTCGACCATGTGTGGGGTACAATTCAAAGCAGAGAGAAGGGGGAGCCATTCTTTGATGTTAGAGATAGAAGTGGGAGGTGCGATCTGTAGGAATTAAGTTTTAAGGGCATTTTTAGGTGATTGCAAGTCAGCCACTGTTGCGTTAATGTTAGTGTGTTGTTGAGGTGTGGATGTCCTCAAGGGAGGTTATTCTCATGTAGAGTTGGGCGTCATCAGCATACATATGGTAGGAGATGTGGAAGCATTTGAGGATATTGATTAGGTGCTCCATGTAGAGGTTGAATAATGTCAGGGAGAGGATAGAGCCTTGGGGACACCCAGCAATAGTGAAGCCTGCTCGGCTAGAGTGTGATTAATTAGGAAGCATTGTGACTTGTTGTGTAGAAGGGAGGAGAACCATTTTAGCCCAGTGCCGGAGTGGCCTATTCTCTGTTCTAGAATGTCGAGCTGGGTAGCATGGTTGATGGTGTCAAAGGCTGCTGACAGATCTAGTAGGGTCAAGAGGCAAGATTCATTCTGCTAAAGTGAGCGTAGGGCATCGTAGGCAATGTGGACTATGGCCGTTTCTGTGCTGTGACCTGACTGGAAGCCAGATTTGCAATGGTCTAAGAGTTGACATTGTCCAATGTGATTGTGGAGATGTTAAATGCACACATTTTTCTAGGCATTTGGCCAGCGTAGGGATGTTGGAGATAGGGTGGTAGTTATTGGGGTCGGATTGGTCAGAGTTTTTTTATTTAGGATAGTGGTAACCTGATCAATTTTGAGGCAGTTGGGTAGGGAGTCCTGGGAGAGAAAGGCAATAATTATCCTAGTCCATAGTGGGAGTAGGAGATGAATGGACTCATTAAGAAGTTTGGAGAGGAGGGATTCAATTAAGTGATTAGAATATTTTAAGGAGGGCAGAGTATTTAGAGTGTCGATCTCATCAAGGGTTAAGAAGCAAGACCAGGTGGCATCATTTTTGAGCGATATGAGGCAAGCTTTATGGTCCATTGTGTAGGAGTGCAGGCGTGGTTGAAGCGGAAGCAGATTAAGAGCGGTCTGGATGGCGTTGGCGATTAACAACGTTTTCTCAGCAAAAATGGTGGCAAATGTTTAGGTGGTGCTTTGTTGTTTATGGAAGCATGATCACTTTTGCAGGTAGATTGGTTTCTGTAACACCAACATTACCGATATATGTAACTATATGCAACTATATGCAACTATATGCAGTTGGCCAACATGCCTAGCTGTATGTGAAAGCTATGACTCATACTGTACACCACATACTAGTAGTAATGATATTCTGTGACATGTACCTACCCTGGTTGGCCACACAACTAGGCCCATACACCTCACTCTCCAACCATTGTCAAAATCTGCCCATTATCCTGGGCACCTAGCTCATCCTGTCACTTCACTATTTCCTGTTTCACATCCTCCTGCTTTAACATATGTGGCACAGTCAGATATTTGTTTTTATGACTCCCTCCTGACACCTGCAACCCCTTCACCCAGGCACACATTAAATGTAGGATGTAGTACACCAATGCCATCTTCTAAACCATTCTTTCAAAGCTGCCACACAAGTGTGACACCATCAGACAGAGCAGTGCATGACTATCGCTCAGGGTACCTTGCAGTACACCCATCACATCTCAGCTACTTGCTATCCAATGGGTCCCCATTCAGACACACTGCCAGTTCATTGTGCTCAGCCACACCTACATTGCACTACACTACCAGGAGCCTACCAGGCTCACACACCATCTATTCTTCCAACAAACACTCATGACCCTCTGGTGTGCATCACTTGCATTTACCCCTACCCCAGTATACATTTTTAGATGAGAGGAGGCGGGTGGTTTCTAACATGCGCCCTAACCCAGCACATCGGGACAGCTGCTTGCAATGTAGTTTCATGCTAGTGACTATACACATGGCTCTTAATATTTACCTTCTTGGTTATACTTCATATACTTCACACCTGAACCCCCTCTCAGGCGAGGAGGTAATCCACTGGCAACCCTATTCCATTCCATTAATTTACCCTCAAATTCTGGCTGTATGGCCCAAGATAGACACAATAGCCTATCGGTGCAAGGGCCCCTGCATTGTCACAGTCAGGTTGAGCATGGTTCAAATGTCCACGCATGATGTACTGCTCCAGTCCAGGTTTTTAGCTTTGTATTGTGGGACTTGTAGTCCTGGTCACTCCAAGTGCCAGTATACAAAGGTAAACATGGACTGAGGCACCACATCAAGCATGGACCACACAAACTTGACAGAGCTGAACTGGGCTGTACAAAATACAACTGGGCAGTATGACTTAAATTTATGTGACGTATGAATTAACTTGTGAGAGTTTCTTGCCCTTTACCTTGCACACAGCGCAGTGCAGGGCAGGAGCATAGCTTGCTGCCCTGCACTGCATGACAATTTTATCAATATTGCCACTTGTTGACACTTACCCTGTAGATATTCCTGCTCCTCGAACCCAGCACTGTCCTGTCCGGCAGCACCTTCCACCAACTCTGCTGGCATGACTGATGCCACCAGCTTCTCCAACGGGTCCAGCACCTCCTGGTCCTCAGGTACTTCTCCTCGGGTCCGCATGCTGCCCTCAGGTTCTTGGTCAGTTTCTCCTTGGTCCTGTGCTTATAATTATGCCAATCCTTCTTACACTCTGCCACTGTCCTTTTAGTTTGCCCTACACTGTTTATCTTCTCCACTATGGACTGTCAGATGGCTTTTTTCTTAGCTAATGACACTTTTGAGGTGACTAAGAGTTTATGCTCATTTTTTGTCACCGCTGTTATTGAAGTTTGGTTCTCCTCCTCACTGAAATTACTCTTTCTTTTCCCCTGGGGTTCTGTCTGGAAATCCTGGCTTGTGTTGGGGTTGTTGCCCAGACTGCTGCTGCCTGCTCCATTTCTTCCTGTAGATGTATTGGAACAATGTTTTTTTTCCCAATTTGTCACTTTTTTAGGGATATTTGATGCAAGACACACTCCAATGTGACACAAAGCTGATTTGCGGCAAGTAAAGATAGCTTTATGACCTGCAAAGCAGCTTAGAATCACTTTGGCTGCAAATGCATCACTTTTCCCTGCGCCACCCGTCCCACGGATGTGTCAATATTTTTGACGCACCTTACAACATGGTGTGCTTGTCCGTAAATATGGTGCATCCATGTCATTTAAAACTTTTGTACTGTAAGCAAAGTTTTTCTGACACCTCGCTGCCTTGACGCAGCGATGTTTCAGTTCTTAGAAATGAGCCCCTCAGTCTCTTTGTAAAGGCATCTACCAATTTTGCCTACTTGCTAAAATCTTTAACGGCTTCTGCCCACATCTGTATATTAAGGGAATAGTACAGGTAGGCTACAACCTATGTTTAAATCAGGCCATATATGATCAAGCAAAGAAGATGCAAGAACACAGTGAAGACTGGATTCAAAATAAATAGGAGTTGCACCAAGCAACATGGATAACAGTGAATGAATAATGATCAGTGAGTTTACCTGCCCATTCAAGGCAACAGGTGTGTATGACATAGAATGCAGTGGGGATGCAACATGCAAGTGTATCCGCTTTCTGCGCCACCAGGGCCCTTTGGTATTACAGAAGGGGCCACAAATTGGGATACCCAAAGAGGCTTCAAAATAGACTGGAAAATGAGTGTGACTTGCTCCTTAAGAGCACCTGGTATGCTCAACAAAAATGTATCACAATTCTTAGTTGGTATCACGACTTGCAGTCTTGGAAGCATGTTCTTAAAGGCGGTCTGCATTTTTTGACCAGTTGTTAAAATCTTTGACACCTTCTGCCCATCTCTGTATATCAAGAGAGTAGTACAGGTGGGCTTCAACCTATGTCTAAATCAGTCCATATATGATCAAGCAAAGGAAAATGCAAGAACACTGCAGCCTTGATGCAAAATAAATAGGTGGTACACGAACCAGCTTAGATAACAGTGAATGAAAAATGACCAGTGAGTTTACTAGCCCAATCAAGGTACCAGGGGTGTATTATATAAAGCCCCCTGAGGATGCAACAGGTGTGTGCGTCTGCTTTCTGAGCCACCAGGGCACTTTGGTATTACAGAAAGACCCACAAATGCATGTGCCGCCCCATCAGGAATACAGGCTGGCACAAGGATGTATAATGCCAGTGCAATCCTAAGGGGTGTTCCCTCATTTACATGGGGGCAGTGTCTCATGCTAAAGAGGGAATTGTTTAGCCTCTGCACCTAAGCTGAGCTATGGATGCCGAGCAGAGGCAAAAAGTCTGTCAGGAGGGAGCACTGACTGTACGTCACCAGGAGGGTAGCCCTTGGCAAGCGGGAAAGGGGACCCAATGGACCTCCAAACATCCTCCTGCAGGCGAGTGCAGTCACTTACTAAATTTGCCTGCAAGGGGGTGCCACCTCTGTAAAGTGGGCCAGGTGCCGTCTGCACTGTGAATGACAGAGGATGCTTCAAAAGACCACTCTTTCTTTCACTAATGCACTACCCTCAGGGCAGCCTCTTGTTCAATGCTGTACTGGAGGCAGCACATTATCTGTAATACGGCCCACTTTCTCTGTTTGTGCCCAGCACAGCTAGATAAACGTGTGACACAGTGCAAACTGAGACAGTGCACCCTGTATATAATGTGGCTCCATGTGGACCCAAAGAGGCTCTTGTGATTTTACTAGAATTATAATACTCACTAAATTGTGCACAGACGCCTCACGGATCATAGATGCATATTTCAAATAGACATTTTTTTAAGCAATGCTACGAGGTGTATAGACAATTGCATAGCTTTTCTTGATGAACCAAATGCAATTGTCACAAAAAGAATGAAAAATCCATGAAGTAAAGGTAGTTTTGCGGAAGGAGTGAAATGCGGGAATTACACAATTATTTAATCACATAAGTGTAACTTGTGTTGAGTCACTTACAGGAATATCAATCGCAAACACATGCTTCAGAGTTACTGGCACTAACTGACAACTGTGACAGAAAACTGTGCCAGAGCAAATGCTTCGGAATGAGCTACGGAGGGACCGGTAACTAGGAACTCCTCAAGGCTACACTTGTGGAATGAAATTTCACATTACTCTGATTTCTACCTGGGTAGTTGTATTATTATTGGTGGCTGTCTAAAGCGAGATATTTGGCTGTAAATAAATATAAATTAAAAACATAATTTTCTCAGTAAATAGCCTCCAAAATATGAGAGATTTTTTAGCTGACTTAAGTACTGCCAGTCCGCTAATTTAGGGTTTAAACACAGCATTAGCAAACACTCCCTAGGGCCCACTTTAGCTAAAAGGCGGAAGATCATGGCTTCCCATGCACTAATGCTCCTGATAAATGCATTATCCCTAATGCACCAGAGCATAGTGCTATCTCAAGTAAAATCTTTACAGAGGTCATACAGTCAGTTAGATACCGTAATTCAGCTCTTCAGTCCGAATCACACAAAGCAAATTCCGGTGACCAGCAAAGTCCTAATTTGGTATGGGAAGATGGATGCAGCATTGTCATGCTAGGATCCTCCTGGGAAGGTATAATTGTCAGGCGACTAAGGCCTTCGATCAGGGGTCCAGAAGCTATAGTTTCCTGAAGCTCAGGCCTATTTCTGTGTATTTTGCCTAGAACGTAAGAGAAAAACACTTCGGGCATATTTACGTTCCCTGGCGCATCCCTGCATATCAGCAGGGATGCGCCAGGGAAAATGCGTCACGCAAGTTTACCCTTGCGCACGTCCGATGCGCCGCATTTACAATGCGGCGCATCGTGGCGCAGGATAAGCAGATGCGTGACGCATCTGCCGGCGGAAGGTTGGCGCAGTGCTGAAGTTGTGTCGCAAGCGCGACGCAACTCCAGCACTGTTCCAACCTTCCCTATCCCTAACATGGTGCGTCAATCCTCACGCCTGCTTGAAGCAGGCGTAAGGATTTGACGCACCAGCTGCCGGAAAAGTGACTGCGTGAAACCTTGTAGATTTCACTACGTCACTTTTCCGAGGCGTTCCTGCGCCGGAACGCCCCCTGCGCCGGTACGCCCACATGAAACCTGACGCAGGTTTCATGTGGCGCAGGGGTTTACTACGTGACGCATCTCCCTAGATGCGTCACGTTGTAAATATAGCGCAACGCGGCGCATGGTTTGCGTCGCCGCTGCGTCACATGCGTGACGCAACGGCGGCGCAAAAGTGGCGCAAGGGGCTTGTAAATATGCCCCTTCAAATGCTGTCCTTGGTGCCATTTTACTTTCAATGAACAAGAAAAATGTGGAATAGCAGGTGAGTCTAGAAAGGGTTCATGAAAATCTGATAAATGTCCAAGTTCGAGGATCCCATTGTCATGAACCCAGAATCACAAAACTTGACTAAATTCCGAAGTAACTGAAACCGTTTCTGATGCTTAAAATAGGTAAATAGTTCTGGATTTAGAAACCCAACGAAACCTATGAATGCATTAAAAAATATAAGGAATTGGAAGCCGCTGCAGAATGAAACCTGAAATTGAAAAGAGTTTTAGGTTGTAGTAGCATGTCTTGTGTTTCTGCCAGAATAAAAGGATTGATATATGGGTGACAGAAGAAGAGAACCGAGAAAGCAGGCAAGACTGAAGGAGAGAATGGTGGAGGAACAAGATGAAGGAGAAAGAACAAATAAGTGCATACTGGGGTGAATCTGTAAAACAACTGCAATGTAACACGATGAGGAGGAAGAGAGGGTTTAGATAATGGATGGAAAGCAGGGCACGAGTCGGGGGTACATGCGGGTGGACGGCGTCAACCCACTTTTTTCACAGGGTGAACGCCGTCCACCATGCCAAGAATTTGGGCCCTACTGAATATTGTGCTGAACTCATCCCGGTGTAAATTACAAACACCGGGACAATTTCAGCAGCGCCTGCATGTTGTCTGCTTTCCATCTGCAACAAGCAACAACGTGCAGGCGGGGACAGGGCTTTCTTATTTAAGCCTCCTGCTGGGCCCGTAACAAATGCCGAATTTGATGGGTCATCAGGCATCCTTTTGTTCGAGTCTCTTGGCTGGGAGCAGTCAGGAGCCTCACACCTGATGTAAATCAAGTGGAGGGGAAACAAAGGCTCACACCTTGTGAGCACTTCACACATACTTAAGAGAGGCAGCTTCTCATTTTGTTCAGTCACTGTTTAGGAGATATGCATGCACTGTAAGGATATCAGATGTGTTGTGTTGGTCTTTCCCAGTATTTACACAAAGCAAATTGCATTTATGTAGAGCCTACTTTCCCCGGAGGAGAGTTGAAATAATTTAAGTACGACTATTTTTTCTTGGTGAGCCCTACTCATTCCAATGCAGGGTGTTAGAGCGCTTTACATCAACATGTGCATATTACATGTACAATAAATTATATAAGTTTGTAAATAAATGTACAGGATGTGTTACATAAAACTGGGGGATTGCAAGGTGTGGAAGTCACATATCATCTTCCATAGCTCACTGTGCTATTATCCTTGCAATGCGCTCAAACATACACATGATAGACCTGCTAAACATATGTGTGAGGGCTTTAGATCTGATGTCACTTCTTGTGATGTCACTTCCTGTAAAGTCGTGGCTTGTGATACCACTTTCTAAGATGTCAATTCCTGTGATGCCATGTGTGATGTCATGTGCTGTGATGTCGTGCGCTGTGATTTCTTGTGCCGTAATGTCGCGCACCGTGATGACACTTGCATACTGCCTAACTAGGTTAGTCCCCCCACTTTTTTTTTTAGGACTTGTGCCCTGATGGAAAGGGACTAAAAATAAAGACAGTTTGTGATCTCCCTTTTAAGACAGACAGGAAGCTTAGAAAACCCCTTAAATGAAACCGACATTTATCAGGTTGACGTTGGTAACCGAAGTAATGGCATTACAAATAATATTGTCAAAATGGATTTATCAGGTTCATTTTGGCATGCTAGTTTGTCATGCTAGTATTCCATTTTGCTTCAAGATCACATACAAACTTCTGCCACAGAAGCTCAGTCTGTATGAGTAATGGCTGCACCCATGCACTGAGAAAAGTATACATTCTCTGTAACCCTTATGGGCCAACTACGTAAATTAATCATTAATTAACAAATTGACTTATTTTCCTCTATACAAGGTTGTGTTTTGCTTCTTCATGTCGCATTATCCATAGTGTAAAGTTTGCTCTGTTCAAAAGAGCTGAGGTAGCAATATTTGTTTTTAATAATCTGTGTTTAGCAAAGTGCAACTTTTTACTGTATCATCGAATTCAAACATTGCTGACATACCTAAACACTTTTTATAATTATACTACAGAAAAAAATCACAGCACATCACAATGTCTTTACAATGTTCCAGACCACGTTTTGGGGGGCACGGGCCATGTCGGGGCTACTTGGTCTCAGCAGTGGGTGCTGGAATCGTTTGCCTCTGATTACCCATGATCTGTCCTACTATGACTCTACAAACAGGGTCAAGTGCAACTCCTTCTGCACTTCACTCTCAGTGGTAGCAATAGTGAGCAGTCACAGGCTTCTCAGGGAGGTAGTGTAGGGGTGCTCAAACTCAAAACTCAACAACCAGTCAGCAGTGTAACAGTTGAAGATATAACCAATGGATAAGAAAAGTACTTTGAATCACTGACATAATATCGACAGACATATTATCGACCTACATTTTTTTCGACACAAAATTATCGATAGCAATAATATAGACACTATATGCTTATTTAAAAAAATACAATATTATCGAAACCATAATATCGTTCTTCAAAAATATCAACATCAAAAATATCGTACACATTATTATCGTTTTAAAAAATATCGGACATTGTTTAAATACATACACCATGTCTAAAATATTGACCACAAACATATCGACAGCTAAAATATCGTTATTTTATAATTATCGACTATCTAAAACTTGAGCAAAGATACAAAATTAAACACCATAAATATAAATAAATACCTAAACATACATTACATATCAAATTAAATTAAACACATATTTTTTTCAAATAATAAAAACATAACTAAAAAATAAATTATAAAATACACTATTAACATTTATACATATAAACTTTCATCATATAAAATCATTCTCTTGCATTTCATATATATTATAACATATAATACAATAATTCTAAAAGTAAGGAGGGGAAAAAAAATAACTGACTCTTAATTAGCGTTTTCCATATAAGGAAAACAACTTCCAAATCAATTAAAACAATATAGATTAACCAATAGAAACACACAATATTAAAGCCTACCAATAAAATTAAACTAACAATTAAGTAAACCCTATATAAACCAACAAATCTTACTCTTATTTACCACCTCAAACCAACAAGCCAAAGAAGGCGAAACTCTGCTGGTTTTCTACCTGAAGCAAGAACATCATCAAACCAAAACCTCTATAAATCTACTAAAAGTAAGTAAATTAGAATGTCCTAAATAACAGTCAAACTAATGTTCTCTAAATAATAACTTTCATACTCAAATAAGTAATTTATATCTTTGTTCTATTTTATATTTCCACTACAGACAACTCTAAACACATCAACAAAATTACAGAGGACACCCTAAAACCATCCACCTAATAAAGTAAGTATTGTTCAAAATGCATTTAATAAACCTGTAAAACACCCACCCAAACCCAAAATCCATCCCAAACACCCACCCCACCCCATGTAAAATTATTGTAAAACAAATAATAATATCCGCTTTCATTTTTTTCCAGAAAAACAAACTACTTAAGAAGATTCCACACAGAAAGAATAAAAATCATCCTTTTCAAGCATCTAAATACGAACTTTGTAAGTATATTGTGAAAAAATGTTTTTTTAAAAACATTAACATCTCTAACAATAATTTTAATAATTCTTATATGCATTTATTGTAGAATTTTCTACATCACAATGACAGAAGGCGCACAATTTATAACATCCCAAAAAGGAAAAATGTTATTATGTTACATGGGGTATGTCTACACCCAGGAGAAACAAACTGGCCTAAAAGTCAATTGGAAATGTTCTAAATATTATTGCAATAAATGTTACAGTCGTGCTACTACCAGAGAAACAACTGTAATGTACACCAGGGAAAATAATCATCCTCCTAATATTACAGAAATTGAAGTTAGGGGTGCGCTTGAAAACATTAAAGAGGCTAGCACAAGCTCACAAAGACCTACCAGTACAATTCTAAAAGAACAGCTGCCTAGAGTCCCCAAAGAAGCAACTGGACAAATGCCGTCCATTGCTTCATTAAAAAGAGCCATAGCTCGCACAAAAAGGGCTACACCAACTCCCACACCTACTCCTAAAACTTTTGAGGAAGTGATAATTCCCCCAGAACTAGCTATTACTTTCAATAAGGAACCCTTTATTCTCTATGATAATAAATACAAAGAAAAGAGAATAATTATGTTTGGTACAGCAAACAATTTAGTAAAGCTTCAACAAGCTGAGATATGGATGATGGATGGGACTTTCACAATATGTCCCAAACCATTCTTCCAACTCTATACTATCCATGGCCTACATCAAAATTGTAACATTCCCTTTATTTACGCCTTCCTGCCTAACAAACACAATGCAACCTATGTAGAAATCCTAAATAAAATTAAACAAGAGACAAATAATTATTTTCCTGAGAAAATAATTATAGATTTTGAACAATCTATGATAAACGCTATACTCAAAACATACCCACATACCCCAATTCAAGGGTGTTATTACCATTTTAATCAATGCCTATGGAGACACCTACAAAAATCTACACTCAGGGGCCGATTCCGATTCAGGCCGGAAAACGTACCGACCGACTCGGTACGGGAATTTAGTCCGACCGACACGTACCGGCGCTGCCCGATCCGCGTAGTACGATGCAATGCATGTGAATTACGACCGACTCGTACGGAACACAAGCAGAACGACCGAACCGCACGGAAACCAGGTATCCGGCCGGAAAACCACGCGAATCGAACCGACCGACACGCACCAGGAATGAACCCGACAGAAACGTACCCGCGAACTCCGACCCGCGCAGTACGATGCAATGCGTGTAAAACCAGACCGAGTCGCACGGATCTCAAGCCGTACGACCGACACGCATACAAAACAGGGAGCCGAAGCAACCCAATACTCCGCGACCGACGCATACGCCGCACATGAAACACAGCAGAAACACAGCTTGAAACACTCGGAGAAGCTTGCATGAGCCAACTGCAGCGTCCTACTCAGTCAGAAGAACGTCTCCTACATGCCTAAAAACTACAAAGGAAAAAATACAAAAAAAGGGGCAAACAAGCAATGACAAAGTCAATAAATACAGGGGAAAAAAACATGGAACAAAGACACACCCACAACTCCACCCATATAAAGGCCACAAATCCCTACCATGATCCTTTGCAAATTCAAATGACCTGCCAGCACAGAACACCATCAGACAGCAACCACAGACACACCCACAACTCATCCATCACACAAGCCACACACCATTAGCACCTCCCAAAGAGCACCCTCACATACACCCAGCAAAACCTACACTCACCCACCCTCACTTGCACACACACACACACACACATCAATCCCCACCACCACCCATCACCATGCCCCCAAAGAAGAATCCAAAGTTCCTAGAGAGTGAATTGGAAGTCCTCGTAGATGAAATCCTCAGGGTAGAGCCACAGTTGTTTGGTACATTGGTCCAACAGACCCCCATGTCGCAGAAAACCAAGATGTGGGAGAGGATCGTCGACAGGGTGAACGCACAATCACCATGTTTGCGCACAAAGGAAGACATCCAGAACAGGTGGTATGATGTGCGCATGTCATGCACAGAGGATGGTTTACACTAACCTTACAGCCAGGTACAGCAGGAACGATGGATGAAGCTAAGTAATCCCTTCCCCAAAATGGGAATACCCAGGAGTAGATATATCCGACACTCCAGAGATAAAACCACCATAGGGGAAAGGGAAAAAAGGGACAAAAGAAACAATAACGTTGCCGCTGTAGGCTCAGACTAGGGATGTCGTCAGAAGATGTAGACCTCTCTCTTCTACAATCCACCCCTTCTGCCTTAGATTCTAGCGGTGCTTCTCTCATGTTAAAAAAGACACAAAAGAGAAAAATAAAGAAAACAAAATAACAACATAGTTCTGGATCGGAGTGAGGTACTTATCTTACTGCAGATAATCCTCTCTTTGCTGATGGATATCCCGTCTTGTGCAGTTGCTCAGGGCCTCGGGTAGATAAGAAACTCTCTGCCCACCTTGACAAACTCTCCAGAGCGTTGATAGGCAAGACGGCAATTAACAACCACACGGTGGCGCTGGTAATGCAGAAACAACCTTCCTTATTGGAGGCTATCGGAAATACCAATCCTAACCCAGCGTCTTCCTTATTTTTACTGGACGGTTATTAGTGAGAACAATAACACAAAAAAAAAATAGAAGCGCATTACAAGCGCGAAGTCTTTTCCTTGGTTTACGGGAGGAATGCTAGACGCTGCCCCACGGTTGTTTCTTGCAGCGTTCTGAATAACCCACCATGTCCGTCTAAAGGCACGGAATACGCGGGAGGTTTGGTATTGTGCCGGTCCGCTTGACTCCGTCAAGCGCGTCCTGAACTTACCCCCATGAACGCAGGGCGCAAGGACGCCAATGGGAAGCGGTTTGCAGGAAGGAGAGTCTCTATGTACACGAGTGCTGCAGTCCTTCAGGCAGAAGCCTTCGCGAACCTAATCACCAAGTTCAGGTAGAAACTCCAACGCACTGGCAATACGTCGTCTCTCCGATAACAGAAGTTTGCTCGAGTGACAAGCACCGAGTTCTACCAGGGCGGGGCTTAAGTACCCATAGTCAGGTGCTGTTTCCAGCCTGTGCAAAGGATTGTGGGAGTCGTAGTTTATGTGCCCAACACTCATACCATGCATATCATCGCGCGCAGTGTACCTATCTCCGTCTAGCCATGACAGCGCAGGAGGGTCAAGGCCCTACTCAAGAAGGATTACGCCTTGAGTCATCGCACCGGCAGTGGCCCTTGTGCCAAACCAGTATACCTCAGGCCCTGGGAGGAGAAGGTGCGGGCCATCCTACCACCAGAGAGCGTACATGGACTATCAAACATCCCAGAGCCTGGTGAGTACACAACCAATATACACAATATTGTGTGACAATACACACACATCACTGTCAAGGGGATAGTGAAACCATGCACCGTTAGCAAAGCCACATTAACCAAAACATAATCATCCCAAAATGTGTATGTTAGTCAGACAAACACAATACCTGCCATTTCATAGTGATATGTAACTGTGTCATGACATGTACAAACCTAACAACAAATAGAGCAAGGCAGTGGCACAAATCTATCCAACAAACACTGTCAGACATTTTGCCACCACTAGAACACCACCTCACAGGGAAGCTTACTGAAAGGAAGGAATTCTGTGTATGCTGATGAAGTCAGTGTAGCCAATAGCATGATGGGAGTTATAGTCACAGATATTGCTCACCCTCACAATTGGCCCATCTGAACCATGCTCACATCACAGGGAGTGGAAAAGAACTGACAAGATGGCTGACACTGGGTACTGCTGTGGGGAGCACAAGGCCCTGCTGGGAACTGTGCACCAACCAACAGCAGGACACCACTGACCTACATCCTGAAAGCCAACTTGCACTCCATGCAATGGAAGCACGTTCCATGGTGGGATATCTGGCTGGGTGGGAAGGAGGACTGACAGCACTGACCATAGTTACCAGCAGCTTTTCTCACACACACCCTTAACACAAACTCCACACAAATCACCTGGGAGAATGCATTGCCTCACACGCTAATTAAATATCCCACAAAGAACCACCACCCTGGGTTATGCTGTGTGAAGCACAGGGACACTTTTGGGACTTGTAGCCAAACTAACGCCAGGACAACACTGTCAGCCATCCTGTCAGCACAGGCACACTACCCCACAGGGAAGCAGAGTCAAAAGGAAGGAAGTATGGGCAAGCTGGGAAGGGGGGTGTAGGCAATAGCATGATGGGAGTGGAAGTCACAGCTCAACATCCCCCACCCACATGGCCCAGCAAGCTCACATTGAAGCATGCACACCTCACCAGGGAGTGAAAAGCCACCTCAAAGATGTCTGACACTGGCCTCAGCTGTGGGGAGCACAAGGCCCTGCTGGGAACTGGGCACCAACAAACAACAGGACCACACTGTCAGCCATCTTGCCATTGCTGTCACACTCACACACAGTAAAGTCCACTCAAAAGGAAGGAAGTATGGGCATGCTGGGAAGGGGGTGTAGGCAATAGCATGATGGGAGTGGTAGTCACAGCTCAACATCCCCCACCCACATGGCCCAGCAAGCTCACACTGAAGCATGCACACCTCACAGGGAGTGAAAAGCCACCTCAAAGATGTCTGACACTGGCCTCAGCTGTGGGAGCACAAGGCCCTGCTGGGAACTGGGCACCAACAAACAACAGGACCACACTGTCAGCCATCTTGCCATTGCTGTCACACTCACACACAGTGAAGTCCACTCAAAAGGAAGGAAGTATGGGCATGCTGGGAAGGGGGTGTAGGCAATAGCATGATGGAAGTGGTAGTCACAGCTCAACATCCCCCACCCACATGGCCCAGCAAGCTCACACTGAAGCATGCACACCTCACAGGGAGTGAAAAGCCACCTCAAAGATGTCTGACACTGGCCTCAGCTGTGGGGAGCACAAGGCCCTGCTGGGAACTGGGCACCAACAGACAACAGGACCACACTGTCAGCCATCTTGCCAGTGCTGTCACACTCACACACAGTGAAGTCCACTCAAAAGGAAGGAAGTATGGGCATGCTGGGAAGGGGGGTGTAGGCAATAGCATGATGGGAGTGGTAGTCACAGCTCAACATCCCCCACTCACATGGCCCAGCAAGCTCACACTGAAGCATGCACACCTCACAGGGAGTGAAAAGCCACCTCAAAGATGTCTGACACTGGCCTCAGCTGTGGGGAGCACAAGGCCCTGCTGGGAACTGTGCACAAACCAACAGCAGGACACCACTGCCTAACATCCTCTAAGCCAACTTGCACTCCCTGCAATGGAAGCACATTCCATGGTGGGATATCTGGCTGGGTGGGAAGGAGGACTGACAGCTCTGACCATAGTTACCAGCAGATTTTTTCACACACCCCCTTAACACAAACTCCACACAACTCACCTGGGAGAATGCATTGCCTCACACTCTAATTAAATATCCCACAAAGAACCACCACCCTGGGTTATGCTGTGTGAAGCACAGGGACACTTTTGGGACTTGTAGCCAAACTAACGCCAGGACAACACTGTCAGCCATCCTGTCAGCACAGGCACATTACCCCACAGGGAAGCAGAGTCAAAAGGAAGGAAGTATGGGCAAGCTGGGAAGGGGGGTGTAGGCAATAGCATGATGGGAGTGGAAGTCACAGCTCAACATCCCCCACCCACATGGCCCAGCAAGCTCACACTGAAGCATGCACACCTCACAGGGAGTGAAAAGCCACCTCAAAGATGTCTGACACTGGCCTCAGCTGTGGGGAGCACAATGCCCTGCTGGGAACTGGGCACCAACAAACAACAGGAGCACACTGTCAGCCATCTTGCCATTGCTGTCACACTCACACACAGTGAAGTCCACTCAAAAGTAAGGAAGTATGGGCATGCTGGGAAGGGGGGTGTAGGTAATAGCATGATGGGAGTGGTAGTCACAGCTCAACATCCCCCACCCACATGGCCCAGCAAGCTCACACTGAAGCATGCACACCTCACAGGGAGTGAAAAGCCACCTCAAAGATGTCTGACACTGGCCTCAGCTGTGGGGAGCACAAGGCCCTGCTGGGAACTGGGCACCAACCAACAGCAGGACACCACTGCCTAACATCCTTTAAGCCAACTTGCACTCCCTGCAATGGAAGCACGTTCCATGGTGGGATATCTGGCTGGGTGGGAAGGAGGACTGACAGCTGTGACCATAGTTACCAGCAGATTTTCTCACACACCCCCTTAACACAAACTCCACACAACTCACCTGGGAGAATGCATTGCCTCACACTCTAATTAAATATCCCACAAAGAACCACCACCCTGGGTTATGCTGTGTGAAGCACAGGGACACTTTTGGGACTTGTAGCCAAACTAACGCCAGGACAACACTGTCAGCCATCCTGTCAGCACAGGCACATTACCCCACAGGGAAGCAGAGTCAAAATGAAGGAAGTATGGGCAAGCTGGGAAGGGGGTGTAGGCAATAGCATGATGGGAGTGGAAGTCACAGCTCAACCTCCCCCACCCACATGGCCCAGCAAGCTCACACTGAAGCATGCACACCTCACAGGGAGTGAAAAGCCACCTCAAAGATGTCTGACACTGGCCTCAGCTGTGGGGAGCACAAGGCCCTGCTGGGAACTGGGCAAAAACAAACAACAGGACCATACTGTCAGCCATCTTGCCATTGCTGTCACACTCACACACAGTGAAGTCCACTCAAAAGGAAGGAAGTATGGGCATGCTGGGAAGGGGGTGTAGGCAATAGCATGATGGGAGTGGTAGTCACAGCTCAACATCCCCCACCCACATGGCCCAGCAAGCTCACAATGAAGCATGCACACCTCACAGGGAGTGAAAAGCCACCTCAAAGATGTCTGACACTGGCCTCAGCTGTGGGGAGCACAAGGCCCTGCTGGGAACTGGGCACCAACAAACAACAGGACCACACTGTCAGCCATCTTGCCATTGCTGTCACACTCACACACAGTGAAGTCCACTCAAAAGGAAGGAAGTATGGGCATGCTGGGAAGGGGGTGTAGGCAATAGCATGATGGGAGTGGTAGTCACAGCTCAACATCCCCCACCCACATGGCCCAGCAAGCTCACACTGAAGCATGCACACCTCACAGGGAGTGAAAAGCCACCTCAAAGATGTCTGACACTGGCCTCAGCTGTGGGGAGCACAAGGCCCTGCTGGGAACTGGGCACCAACCAACAGGAGGACACCACTGCCTAACATCCTATAAGCCAACTTGCACTCCCTGCAATGGAAGCACGTTCCATGGTGGGATATCTGGCTGGGTGGGAAGGAGGACTGACAGCTCTGACCATAGTTACCAGCAGATTTTCTCACACACCCCCTTAACACAAACTCCACACAACTCACCTGGGAGAATGCATTGCCTCACACTCTAATTAAATATCCCACAAAGAACCACCACCCTGGGTTATGCTGTGTGAAGCACAGGGACACTTTTGGGACTTGTAGCCAAACTAACGCCAGGACAACACTGTCAGCCATCCTGTCAGCACAGGCACATTACCCCACAGGGAAGCAGAGTCAAAATGAAGGAAGTATGGGCAAGCTGGGAAGGGGGTGTAGGCAATAGCATGATGGGAGTGGAAGTCACAGCTCAACATCCCCCCCCACATGGCCCAGCAAGCTCACACTGAAGCATGCACACCTCACAGGGAGTGAAAAGCCACCTCAAAGATGTCTGACACTGGCCTCAGCTGTGGGAGCACAAGGCCCTGCTGGGAACTGGGCACCAACCAACAGCAGGACACCACTGCCTAACATCCTTTAAGCCAACTTGCACTCCCTGCAATGGAAGCACGTTCCATGGTGGGATATCTGGCTGGGTGGGAAGGAGGACTGACAGCTGTGACCATAGTTACCAGCAGATTTTCTCACACACCCCCTTAACACAAACTCCACACAACTCACCTGGGAGAATGCATTGCCTCACACTCTAATTAAATATCCCACAAAGAACCACCACCCTGGGTTATGCTGTGTGAAGCACAGGGACACTTTTGGGACTTGTAGCCAAACTAACGCCAGGACAACACTGTCAGCCATCCTGTCAGCACAGGCACATTACCCCACAGGGAAGCAGAGTCAAAATGAAGGAAGTATGGGCAAGCTGGGAAGGGGGTGTAGGCAATAGCATGATGGGAGTGGAAGTCACAGCTCAACATCCCCCACCCACATGGCCCAGCAAGCTCACACTGAAGCATGCACACCTCACAGGGAGTGAAAAGCCACCTCAAAGATGTCTGACACTGGCCTCAGCTGTGGGGAGCACAAGGCCCTGCTGGGAACTGGGCACCAACAAACAACAGGACCACACTGTCAGCCATCTTGCCATTGCTGTCACACTCACACACAGTGAAGTCCACTCAAAAGGAAGGAAGTATGGGCATGCTGGGAAGGGGGTGTAGGCAATAGCATGATGGGAGTGGTAGTCACAGCTCAACATCCCCCACCCACATGGCCCAGCAAGCTCACACTGAAGCATGCACACCTCACAGGGAGTGAAAAGCCACCTCAAAGATGTCTGACACTGGCCTCAGCTGTGGGGAGCACAAGGCCCTGCTGGGAACTGGGCACCAACAAACAACAGGACCACACTGTCAGCCATCTTGCCATTGCTGTCACACTCACACACAGTGAAGTCCACTCAAAAGGAAGGAAGTATGGGCATGCTGGGAAGGGGGTGTAGGCAATAGCATGATGGGAGTGGTAGTCACAGCTCAACATCCCCCACCCACATGGCCCAGCAAGCTCACACTGAAGCATGCACACCTCACAGGGAGTGAAAAGCCACCTCAAAGATGTCTGACACTGGCCTCAGCTGTGGGGAGCACAAGGCCCTGCTGGGAACTGGGCACCAACCAACAGCAGGACACCACTGCCTAACATCCTATAAGCCAACTTGCACTCCCTGCAATGGAAGCACGTTCCATGGTGGGATATCTGGCTGGGTGGGAAGGAGGACTGACAGCTCTGACCATAGTTACCAGCAGATTTTCTCACACACCCCCTTAACACAAACTCCACACAACTCACCTGGGAGAATGCATTGCCTCACACTCTAATTAAATATCCCACAAAGAACCACCACCCTGGGTTATGCTGTGTGAAGCACAGGGACACTTTTGGGACTTGTAGCCAAACTAACGCCAGGACAACACTGTCAGCCATCCTGTCAGCACAGGCACATTACCCCACAGGGAAGCAGAGTCAAAATGAAGGAAGTATGGGCAAGCTGGGAAGGGGGTGTAGGCAATAGCATGATGGGAGTGGAAGTCACAGCTCAACATCCCCCCCCACATGGCCCAGCAAGCTCACACTGAAGCATGCACACCTCACAGGGAGTGAAAAGCCACCTCAAAGATGTCTGACACTGGCCTCAGCTGTGGGGAGCACAAGGCCCTGCTGGGAACTGGGCACCAACAAACAACAGGACCACACTGTCAGCCATCTTGCCATTGCTGTCACACTCACACACAGTGAAGTCCACTCAAAAGGAAGGAAGTATGGGCATGCTGGGAATGGGGGGTGTAGGTAATAGCATGATGGGAGTGGTAGTCACAGCTCAACATCCCCCACCCACATGGCCCAGCAAGCTCACACTGAAGCATGCACACCTCACAGGGAGTGAAAAGCCACCTCAAAGATGTCTGACACTGGCCTCAGCTGTGGGGAGCACAAGGCCCTGCTGGGAACTGGGCACCAACCAACAGCAGGACACCACTGCCTAACATCCTTTAAGCCAACTTGCACTCCCTGCAATGGAAGCACGTTCCATGGTGGGATATCTGGCTGGGTGGGAAGGAGGACTGACAGCTGTGACCATAGTTACCAGCAGATTTTCTCACACACCCCCTTAACACAAACTCCACACAACTCACCTGGGAGAATGCATTGCCTCACACTCTAATTAAATATCCCACAAAGAACCACCACCCTGGGTTATGCTGTGTGAAGCACAGGGACACTTTTGGGACTTGTAGCCAAACTAACGCCAGGACAACACTGTCAGCCATCCTGTCAGCACAGGCACATTACCCCACAGGGAAGCAGAGTCAAAATGAAGGAAGTATGGGCAAGCTGGGAAGGGGGTGTAGGCAATAGCATGATGGGAGTGGAAGTCACAGCTCAACATCCCCCACCCACATGGCCCAGCAAGCTCACACTGAAGCATGCACACCTCACAGGGAGTGAAAAGCCACCTCAAAGATGTCTGACACTGGCCTCAGCTGTGGGGAGCACAAGGCCCTGCTGGGAACTGGGCACCAACAAACAACAGGACCACACTGTCAGCCATCTTGCCATTGCTGTCACACTCACACACAGTGAAGTCCACTCAAAAGGAAGGAAGTATGGGCATGCTGGGAAGGGGGTGTAGGCAATAGCATGATGGGAGTGGTAGTCACAGCTCAACATCCCCCACCCACATGGCCCAGCAAGCTCACACTGAAGCATGCACACCTCACAGGGAGTGAAAAGCCACCTCAAAGATGTCTGACACTGGCCTCAGCTGTGGGAGCACAAGGCCCTGCTGGGAACTGGGCACCAACAAACAACAGGACCACACTGTCAGCCATCTTGCCATTGCTGTCACACTCACACACAGTGAAGTCCACTCAAAAGGAAGGAAGTATGGGCATGCTGGGAAGGGGGTGTAGGCAATAGCATGATGGGAGTGGTAGTCACAGCTCAACATCCCCCACCCACATGGCCCAGCAAGCTCACACTGAAGCATGCACACCTCACAGGGAGTGAAAAGCCACCTCAAAGATGTCTGACACTGGCCTCAGCTGTGGGGAGCACAAGGCCCTGCTGGGAACTGGGCACCAACCAACAGCAGGACACCACTGCCTAACATCCTATAAGCCAACTTGCACTCCCTGCAATGGAAGCACGTTCCATGGTGGGATATCTGGCTGGGTGGGAAGGAGGACTGAGAGCTCTGACCATAGTCACCAGCAGATTTTCTCACACACACCCTTAACACAAACTCCACACAACTCACCTGGGAGAATGCATTGCCTCACACTATAATTAAATATCCCACAAAGAACCACCACCCTGGGTTATGCTGTGTGAAGCACAGGGACACTTTTGGGACTTGTAGCCAAACTAACGCCAGGACAACACTGTCAGCCATCCTGTCAGCACAGGCACATTACCCCACAGGGAAGCAGAGTCAAA
This sequence comes from Calotriton arnoldi, assembly GCA_963921515.1. NCBI lineage: Eukaryota > Metazoa > Chordata > Amphibia > Caudata > Salamandridae > Calotriton > Calotriton arnoldi. The sequence goes on along the minus strand of CAWUFW010022139.1, from coordinate 4,195 downwards.
ATGAAGGAAGTATGGGCAAGCTGGGAAGGGGGTGTAGGCAATAGCATGATGGGAGTGGAAGTCACAGCTCAACATCCCCCCCCACATGGCCCAGCAAGCTCACACTGAAGCATGCACACCTCACAGGGAGTGAAAAGCCACCTCAAAGATGTCTGACACTGGCCTCAGCTGTGGGGAGCACAAGGCCCTGCTGGGAACTGGGCACCAACAAACAACAGGACCACACTGTCAGCCATCTTGCCATTGCTGTCACACTCACACACAGTGAAGTCCACTCAAAAGGAAGGAAGTATGGGCATGCTGGGAATGGGGGTGTAGGTAATAGCATGATGGGAGTGGTAGTCACAGCTCAACATCCCCCACCCACATGGCCCAGCAAGCTCACACTGAAGCATGCACACCTCACAGGGAGTGAAAAGCCACCTCAAAGATGTCTGACACTGGCCTCAGCTGTGGGGAGCACAAGGCCCTACTGGGAACTGGGCACCAACCAACAGCAGGACACCACTGCCTAACATCCTATAAGCCAACTTGCACTCCCTGCAATGGAAGCACGTTCCATGGTGGGATATCTGGCTGGGTGGGAAGGAGGACTGACAGCTGTGACCATAGTTACCAGCAGATTTTCTCACACACCCCCTTAACACAAACTCCACACAACTCACCTGGGAGAATGCATTGCCTCACACTCTAATTAAATATCCCACAAAGAACCACCACCCTGGGTTATGCTGTGTGAAGCACAGGGACACTTTTGGGACTTGTAGCCAAACTAACGCCAGGACAACACTGTCAGCCATCCTGTCAGCACAGGCACATTACCCCACAGGGAAGCAGAGTCAAAATGAAGGAAGTATGGGCAAGCTGGGAAGGGGGGTGTAGGCAATAGCATGATGGGAGTGGAAGTCACAGCTCAACATCCCCCACCCACATGGCCCAGCAAGCTCACACTGAAGCCTGCACACCTCACAGGGAGTGAAAAGCCACCTCAAAGATGTCTGACACCGGCCTCAGCTGTGGGGAGCGCAAGGCCCTGCTGGGAACTGGGCACCAACAAACAACAGGACCACACTGTCAGCCATCTTGCCATTGCTGTCACACTCACACACAGTGAAGTCCACTCAAAAGGAAGGAAGTATGGGCATGCTGGGAAGGGGGTGTAGGCAATAGCATGATGGGAGTGGTAGTCACAGCTCAACATCCCCCACCCACATGGCCCAGCAAGCTCACACTGAAGCATGCACACCTCACAGGGAGTGAAAAGCCACCTCAAAGATGTCTGTCACTGGCCTCAGCTGTGGGAGCACAAGGCCCTGCTGGGAACTGGGCACCAACAAACAACAGGACCACACTGTCAGCCATCTTGCCATTGCTGTCACACTCACACACAGTGAAGTCCACTCAAAAGGAAGGAAGTATGGGCATGCTGGGAAGGGGGTGTAGGCAATAGCATGATGGGAGTGGTAGTCACAGCTCAACATCCCCCACCCACATGGCCCAGCAAGCTCACACTGAAGCATGCACACCTCACAGGGAGTGAAAAGCCACCTCAAAGATGTCTGACACTGGCCTCAGCTGTGGGGAGCACAAGGCCCTGCTGGGAACTGGGCACCAACCAACAGCAGGACACCACTGCCTAACATCCTATAAGCCAACTTGCACTCCCTGCAATGGAAGCACGTTCCATGGTGGGATATCTGGCTGGGTGGGAAGGAGGACTGACAGCTCTGACCATAGTTACCAGCAGATTTTCTCACACACCCCCTTAACACAAACTCCACACAACTCACCTGGGAGAATGCATTGCCTCACACTCTAATTAAATATCCCACAAAGAACCACCACCCTGGGTTATGCTGTGTGAAGCACAGGGACACTTTTGGGACTTGTAGCCAAACTAACGCCAGGACAACACTGTCAGCCATCCTGTCAGCACAGGCACATTACCCCACAGGGAAGCAGAGTCAAAATGAAGGAAGTATGGGCAAGCTGGGAAGGGGGTGTAGGCAATAGCATGATGGGAGTGGAAGTCACAGCTCAACATCCCCCACCCACATGGCCCAGCAAGCTCACACTGAAGCATGCACACCTCACAGGGAGTGAAAAGCCACCTCAAAGATGTCTGACACTGGCCTCAGCTGTGGGGAGCACAAGGCCCTACTGGGAACTGGGCACCAACCAACAGCAGGACACCACTGCCTAACATCCTATAAGCCAACTTACACTCCCTGCAATGGAAGCACGTTCCATGGTGGGATATCTGGCTGGGTGGGAAGGAGGACTGACAGCTGTGACCATAGTTACCAGCAGATTTTCTCACACACCCCCTTAACACAAACTCCACACAACTCACCTGGGAGAATGCATTGCCTCACACTCTAATTAAATATCCCACAAAGAACCACCACCCTGGGTTATGCTGTGTGAAGCACAGGGACACTTTTGGGACTTGTAGCCAAACTAACGCCAGGACAACACTGTCAGCCATCCTGTCAGCACAAGCACATTACCCCACAGGGAAGCAGAGTCAAAATGAAGGAAGTATGGGCAAGCTGGGAAGGGGGGTGTAGACAATAGCATGATGGGAGTGGAAGTCACAGCTCAACATCCCCCACCCACATGGCCCAGCAAGCTCACACTGAAGCATGCACACCTCACAGGGAGTGAAAAGCCACCTCAAAGATGTCTGACACTGGCCTCAGCTGTGGGGAGCACAAGGCTCTGCTGGGAACTGGGCACCAGCAAACAACAGGACCACACTGTCAGCCATCTTGCCATTGCTGTCACACTCACACACAGTGAAGTCCACTCAAGAGGAAGGAAGTATGGGCATGCTGGGAAGGGGGTGTAGGCAATAGCATGATGGGAGTGGTAGTCACAGCTCAACATCCCCCACCCACATGGCCCAGCAAGCTCACACTGAAGCATGCACACCTCACAGGGAGTGAAAAGCCACCTCAAAGATGTCTGACACTGGCCTCAGCTGTGGGAGCACAAGACCCTGCTGGGAACTGGGCACCAACAAACAACACGACCACACTGTCAGCCATCTTGCCATTGCTGTCACACTCACACACAGTGAAGTCCACTCAAAAGGAAGGAAGTATGGGCATGCTGGGAAGGGGGGTGTAGGCAATAGCATGATGGGAGTGGTAGTCACAGCTCAACATCCCCCACCCACATGGCCCAGCAAGCTCACACTGAAGCATGCACACCACACAGGGAGTGAAAAGCCACCTCAAAGATGTCTGACACTGGCCTCAGCTGTGGGGAGCACAAGGCCCTGCTGGGAACTGGGCACCAACCAACAGCAGGACACCACTGCCTAACATCCTATAAGCCAACTTGCACTCCCTGCAATGGAAGCACGTTCCATGGTGGGATATCTGGCTGGGTGGGAAGGAGGACTGACAGCTCTGACCATAGTTACCAGCAGATTTTCTCACACACCCCCTTAACACAAACTCCACACAACTCACCTGGGAGAATGCATTGCCTCACACTCTAATTAAATATCCCACAAAGAACCACCACCCTGGGTTATGCTGTGTGAAGCACAGGGACACTTTTGGGACTTGTAGCCAAACTAACGCCAGGACAACACTGTCAGCCATCCTGTCAGCACAGGCACATTACCCCACAGGGAAGCAGAGTCAAAAGGAAGGAAGTATGGGCAAGCTGGGAAGGGGGTGTAGGCAATAGCATGATGGGAGTGGAAGTCACAGCTCAACATCCCCCACCCACATGGCCCAGCAAGCTCACACTGAAGCATGCACACCTCACAGGGAGTGAAAAGCCACCTCAAAGATGTCTGACACTGGCCTCAGCTGTGGGGAGCACAAGGCCCTGCTGGGAACTGGGCACCAACAAACAACAGGACCACACTGTCAGCCATCTTGCCATTGCTGTCACACTCACACACAGTGAAGTCCACTCAAAAGGAAGGAAGTATGGGCATGCTGGGAAGGGGGTGTAGGCAATAGCATGATGGGAGTGGTAGTCACAGCTCAACATCCCCCACCCACATGGCCCAGCAAGCTCACACTGAAGCATGCACACCTCACAGGGAGTGAAAAGCCACTTCAAAGATGTCTGACAATGGTGCTCTGTTGTGGGGAGTACCAGGCCCTGCTGGGAACTGGGCACCAACCAACAGCAGGACATCACTGACTGACATCCTGAGAGTTAACCTGTA
>CAWUFW010022138.1:0-102845 GCA_963921515.1 Calotriton arnoldi | reverse complement strand
TGTGGCAAAGTAGTGTATGTGTCCCATTGCAACATAAATTGGGGGAGCCAAATACTGCAGTGCAAATGAAACATTCCTTTGGCCATGTGCAGACAAACAACACCCATGGTGGCTGAGACCGTCAACAGTCATCAATGACACAATGACAGAAGTGACCATCAGAATGCAGAACCACATATTTGCACCAATGGGCACACAAATGCAGATACCCTGTGGAGACAGCAGATGTGAGGTGAACAGATACCATACCATGGCAGCAATGGGACACACAAACCATGATCACTGTGCTGACCGATGACCTAGGAGTCCCAGGGACAGCAGGGGAAACACACCAAACAACATACAGCCAATGGCACACCCAAGATATGCCAATGCAGTGGTGCAGATGCACAAACACAAACAGGCAGACCAACACTGTCATCATACACAGCAGGTGAGGGGTGGGGGTGCCATTGTCCCCAGGCAACAACACAACACATGAGGAGAGCTGAATACCAATCATACAGATGTGCATACACTGCCACACTAAGGTAACTCATGGATCCAAATCCCCTATGTGGGCAAGCAGGCATTGACAGGTGAGAGGGAGCACAAAACACACATGTCACACAGGCACGTAGGAACAACAACTGACACAGCAAGTCACAGACACACCACAGCACCACCCCCAGGGCCCCCACAATGTGGTGACCCTGGGCTGAAGAAAAATACCACTGTGATGACAAAGCTAAATGTCGTTCACACTGTGAACCACAGTCAGGTGTCCTGAGCAACTAACTACCATCACACCTACACAAGCACAAATCAATCAGCATGGCCAGTAAGCCAAGGCCAACATGGAGGCAGGGGACTAGCCGGGCAACAACTCTCATCTGCACACACTCAACACCACACCCCTCGACCTCCAACAATGTGCAGCAGTGAAGTACACATGCACTGGTGACATTGCACATGCACCCATTACTATTCCAGGGTGGTGGGTGGGAACCAAGGTGTAGAAACACATCACACATGGACACTCAACAAGACTCCTGAATGTCTGACACACTGCACACTACGCTGTACATGGACATGACGGCAATACCACACCGACCAATGGGATCCCAGCCACAGTCACACACCAATGAAGAAACCAAGGTCACCCACAAAGAACACACATAGACAACAACCAACATTGCAGCCCGGACCCTAAGGAGTGCCAGCAGTCACACACACAACGTGTCACAATCACTGAAAGATAACACAAACTGGAAATCACATGACAGGGGCAAACAACAAGTGCCAAAGGGAAACCTGACTGTGACCCATCTGCGTCAGCACACAAACTCTGCCCTGACAGCAAACACACCTATGGGTGACACCCTGATGACCAGTAATGTGCCATGCACCCACATCACAGAGAACACAGGGAGAAGACTTTGGGGGAACATAGCTCAAGTCAGCAAGCATCACAAACAGGTACAACACTAGGGATCACAGCATGCGCAGATGAATGGAAGTGAACACACAGACATGCACATACAACACACACCTTGGGCGCAGGCAATGTCACACGTGTACACACTGCCATGAGGGGACTCCACTCCTGTGTGAGGAAAGCTGTGCCATATGTTGCCTCAGTAGGGCCCCATCATGTCAGCTGAGCACTTGGTCACACAATCAACAATTAGCACCAAATGAGGGCTCCCATCACATCAGCCTGGTCATGGATGTGCCAACGGAATCATCAGCACAGATCCAACACACTTGTATAGCAATGTTGCACTGACTACACGGATGAGTCCCTCCCCATTGATGCCCAAACCTGCATGTCCACTGGAGATGGCAACACGGTCAGGGAAGTAGACAAATGCAACGATGGCAGGCACAACAGATGTGCAGGGGTGGAAGCCACAGATGTGAAATTGCCAATGTAAGTAGGAAACCCATTGCCAAATACTGAACACATGACACCCTCAGATGCTGCTATTGATGACATGGATACACCACATGATAGGACACATTCCCCCTGGACCACATGGGTTCCTGCACAGTAACACTTCATAATCATGAGACCAGATATCACCATCACTGCAGCAAGGGCATGGTTAGCTGCACCAACAACATGTACATCTGAAGCATGAGCACTAGAGAAAAGAAAGTTGCTTTATTCAGCATATGTGTTGAGGCCAAACGAAGTCCTGAAAAAGAGCAAAGGCCAATGGCCAGTCCATTGTCAAAGTTCAAACAGGGTGACACTGGCAGATGTCACCCTACGCATGCCTGCACAATACCAGGGACAATCCACTAGGAGGGGCAACCGGGGGGCAGGCCAGGCACCGCAGGGACAGGATCAGGGCTCACCAGGGGGAGTCAGGGAAGGGGTGGTGGGTGCTGGAGAGCCACTGACAACTGCAGTGGAGGTGTCTGACATGGTGTGTGCCGGCACAACTGGGGGGCATGACACAGATGTCGTGGGTGCCGGCACAACTGCAGTGGACCCTGCAGATGGGGTGGACAGGTCCGCCACTGCAGTGCCCAAGTCAGACAGGGCGGTAGTGGACTCCACTGCAGTGCCTACCTCCAGGGGAGGAGAATGGGGAACAGGCAAGGTGGGTTGGACAGAGGGGGAGGACACCCTCACCACATCAGTGGCACAGACAAGCGCAGCGGGGGTGTGGTGCTGGGAGAGCAAGTGGCAGGGGGAGAAGGCCGGAGCATCTTGGGGATGGTATATCTGTGGGTGGGGGAACCTGGGGCAGGGTGTGGTGGGGGCACCTGTGCAGTGGGGGCCTGAGGGATGGAGGACAGAGACCTTGTGCCTGAGCTGCAGGGCGGTGGCGGGGTCTTGCTCTTAGCACTCCGGGGGACTTGCGGGTGGGGGCCTCAGTCCGTCTGCGCCTGGGGGAGGGTGTCCGGGGGCGAGGGGCACTCTGCTCCGTGTGGGTGGGCTTCCTCTTCCCCGGGATGCTGGAGCAGCTTCATCGGTGGGGAAGAGGCCGAGGTCACAGAGGAAGAGCTGCTGTGACTTTGGGGTTGCAGGTGAGGCAAGGGAGGGTGCTTTGGAGGGAGAGGGAACTGAGGACTGCGCAGTGCATGTGGATGCGTGTGTGTGTTCCAGGGCCCCATCCCCTGTGAGTCTGGCTTCAGTCCCCTGAATGTGCTTGCGTGTGCGTTTTGTCATTGGCGTGTGTGTCAGTGTGCTGGATGTGTGTGTGCTGGTGTGTGCCAGTGTGTGTGTGCCTGGGATGGGTAAGGTGCTGGGGAGTGTGGATGGAGCAAAGGCAGGAGGGGTGAGGGACCGTTTGAGGAGGGACACTGCTGCCGTCAGGGAGGAGTCCATGGACCTATTGCCCCTCTGTAGGTCAGACATGCCCGATGAGATGCCCTCCATGAACGACACCAGCTGAGTCAACAGCGCGGTGTGCGCATGGAGGACACTCAGCATGGCTGTCTGCCCTACATGGAGCTGGCGAAGGAGGTACACAGACTCCTCACTCAGGGCAGCAGGGGACACAGGGGCAGGGGGTGCGGTGCCTGGCCCAAAGGAGACACGCTCCCGGACATGGGAGCCTCCACGGACCTGGGGAATGGGAGCCGATGGGAGGGCGGTGGTGGTGCTGGTGGTGGCGGGGACAGCAACACTAGCTGGGGTGTGGTGGCTGCTGACACCCGCCTCCACAAGGGAGTCATCCTCCGAGTTGCTCTGGTCCTCAGCTGAGGTGGATGCTGCTGAGGACTCCTCGGTGTGGCTCCCTCGCCCTCCGTGCCACTGGGTCCCTCCGACCACTCCTCGGCTGCTGACCCAGTCTGGCTCTCCGGCTCCTCCTGGTCCGTGGAGCTGTCCCCTTCCGTGGCCGTGGATGTATCTGCAAACAATGGGGAAACAGACAGACATCAGTCACCTGCACATAACGCACACACCACTGTGAGCACAGCACATCACAGAGCAAGCCCTGGCATCATTAGTTGTACATTGCTAAAAGTGCACTAATTGAACAGGAGAAGTCAATTGTCAGTCTGATGCCAAGCATGGCACTCACATCCCACATGGCCTTGCACCCATCTGTCTGGTGTCTGTTGGATTGCAACACCCCAGTGTTGACACATGCACCAAGTACACAGTAGTTGGACAGTGCAGAGGACACGGTGTGGACACATCACAGCTCTTGCCACTGAGTCAGTACAGGTTTACGGATGTAAGGGATGCCCAGAGTCAAATAGGAAATGCATGTGATGCATACCAGCGACAGACACCATGATGCACCCATGTCCTGATAGCCAGCGCCACTATGGTGTGCATGTAGCACATGTCACTCCCCTGCAGGATCACCAATCAGTAGACACATGCCATGGCGGAGGCATGACTGCAAAGTCATACATCACTGTCTCAGTGATGTATGACTTTGCAGCCAGACAACAACACTCTGCACTGTGTCACAATAGTAGGTCATGGGGAATGCAAGTCCTGGAGCTGCACAAGTGCACATGTACATCCCCCCACAACACATCCTCTTAACCCTCATCTGTCCAGGTCATACCTATTGGACATATGGGAGACCTGTGACACTACCCTACATGTCAGAATACAGGCATTGTGTAAGCAATGGACCCACCCATGATGCCCACCACAGAGTCAGGGAAACAGATGCTGTCTCCCACCTTGAGTCAAGCAAACTGCAAGGACACAGTCCTAAGTGACAGAATTCCCTGCATGTAAGGGCCACACCTGGGTATCAGATGAGGAGTGGGCAGTGCACAATAGAGGGACATGGCTCCTGGACAACATGACTGCTGTACTGTGGCAGTTCAACCTGGCCCGAGGAGGGCACATAACATGTTAGACAGAGTACACAGTGCAGTCTTTGACTCACCCCCTCCTTGCTGCTCTCTGGCCTTCAGCTGCCCATCCAGGTCTGGAAAGACCACCGCCAGGATCCTGAGCATGTGGGGGGTCAGGGTCCGTGTTCCGCCCTCCTGCGAGGAGGCGACAGCTTCAGCTGGACCCGTGCAATCCTCCGGGTCCAGCCCCGAAGGTCCTGCCACCTCTTTTGGCAGTTGCGGATCCGGCGCTTGTAGACCCCCACGGACCGGACAGCCCGGACGATGTCCTTCCAGATCTCATGCTTCCGATGGGCAGAAGCCTGTCAGGATGACAAAGTGATAAGGACATTACTACACATGCAACATATCCGTGCATGACACAGTTGCATATACATGTCGCAATCACAGGGGCACATGGTGTACCCAGGCAGTGCACGGCTGCCCATGGACAGTTTTCCAGAAGTCACTACATGGTATCATAGCATGGGGAGTAAAACCCTGTTCAGAAGCACTGTCACTGCACCATACCTGTCCAGTGCAAGTCACTACACACTATGGGGGTGACAACTACTCAGTGAGCCTGCTAGCCAGTGGTGTGCTGACTCTCAGCCTTGCTAGTCAGACAAAATGCACATTCAGAAAGGCAGTGCACAGAACACTCACCTGCTCCCCTGGTGTCCCATACAGCTTGCTGTACTGTGGAAGTAGGCTGTCCAGCAGGGCCTGGTTCTCTTCAAGGCTGAAGGCTGGGGCTCTCTCCACAGTACGTGCCATTGCAGGGTCCAGAGGGGCAGAGACAGCAGCAGTGCAGTGGCAGATGTCGTCCTGGAGCATGTAGTGCAGGCAAGTGGGCTCTCAGGGGAACATGCAGCAATATATATGTGCTGGAGAGGCAGATACTGTCCCTTGTGTCCAAAGTGATAGGTCCAAGTCGTTTGCATCTTCTGAATCTGGCCAATCCATGGAATAGCAGCACCAAAACACGCCCACAGCATCCTTCAAATCTTCAACTTCATGACATACATTATTTTGCAACATTGTTGTGGGTGACCAACTGATTTTCCAGCAACCGACTCATTCGAATATTCAAAAACGCGTCCGTTGCCAGGCAAGCCCATTGTCAATGGGTGCGCACCGATCGGTCCATTGCTGTTCAACGCGCACAGGGGTACAACGCGTACCCGCACACATTGAAAGCAATGGGCCGGCCGGAGGCACCGATCGGTCCATTGCTGTTCAACGCGCACAGGGGTACAACGCGTACCCGCACACATTGAATGCAATGGGCCGGCCGGAGGCACCGATCGGTCCATTGCAGTACAACGCGCACAGGGGTACAACGCGTACCCGCACACATTGAATGCAATGGGCCGGCCGGAGGCACCGATCGGTCCATTGCTGTTCAACGCGCACAGGGGTACAACGCGTACCCGCACACATTGAAAGCAATGGGCCGGCCGGAGGCACCGATCGGTCCATTGCTGTTCAACACGCACAGGGGTACAACGCGTACCCGCACACATTGAATGCAATGGGCCGGCCGGAGGCACCGATCGGTCCATTGCAGTACAACGCGCACAGGGGTACAACGCGTACCCGCACACATTGAATGCAATGGGCCGGCCGGAGGCACCGATCGGTCCATTGCAGTACAACGCATCACTGTACATGTGACTGGCATATGTCAGCATGCCTGTCTCAGATGGACATATGCCAGCCACAGATAGCTCCCAGGGAGTGAGGGGCACACCTACATCACGACAGCCTGTCCAAACCTTATCATAAGGCATGTAAGGCTGCATTTCCTATTGTGTGTATGTTGGTGTACATGTTGTCCTGTGGGTGTCACCTGTGGGCAGCCACCCCCAGGCTGTGCACGTGTTCATGGGGACAGGATCATGGGTGTTACGTGTACGTGACCACTGTGATGTGCAACTGTTCATATCTGTGCATGTGCCATGGTCACATTTCACAGTGGTGTTTGTGTATGTCATGTCACATACCCCGTGAGTCCCATGTGGGACGGTATGTTTGAGCCAGGGTGTCCCAGTGGCACAATAGTGATGGCCCTCCACAGTCTTTGTGCATGTAGTGTTTACAATGTCTCTGATTTCATGTGCACAATGGGAGACAGTCTCCACATCCACGTTGTGTGTGCATGGACTCTGATGTTGTGCGTGTGTGTCACAGACGTCCATGGCTCTCCTGCCATGGCAAGTGTGGCCACTACCTGTGGGGGTCATGTTTGTTTTGTTGTGGTGTACACATGATACTCCAGGTGATGCCAGTGTCCATGTGGCATTACAGGGTCCCTGGGAATGTGCCTGTCGTTGAGCTGTGGTGCCTGGGGCACATCTGTCCTCACATGTCACTGGGGGTGACTGTGACACAGCATCATGATATCCAATGGGCCAACCTGGGACAAATTGATGCCACCTGTAGGACCGTGTTGACAGATGTTGGCCATGTATGTACCATAAATGTCGTTCCGGTACTGCACACTTCATGTAGTTGTGCCTCATGATGATGTATGTTGGGATCTTGAGTGTGTTCAATGCCGCATATGTGGGGTGACTGACGATCTTGCTTACTTCTCCTCTGCACTGCAGGGCTCCTGCTGTCCATCGGCCATTCCCAGACCTGGCAACGATGGTGGAACGGGACAGCATCCGACGGTACCGCTTCACCAGGCAGCTGATTGAGGATTTGGCAGTGCAGTTGTCCCCACATTTGCAGCCTGGCCGGCCGTATCCTACAGCGCTGACCCCCAAGGTGAAGGTGATGGCAGCCCTACACTTCTTTGCCACCGGTACCTTCCAACATACTGTGGCGTCTGCTGGTGGGATGTCACAGACCATGTTCAGCCGTGTGCTCCGCGATGTTTTGGCGGCAATGTTGCTCTTCCTGAACCGGTACATCTATTTCCCTAGACTGCGACGACTCACTGACGTGAAGAGTGACTTTTATGCCCTGGGGAGGATGCCGCATGTCATTGGCTCCATTGATGGGACACATGTGGCTTTGGTACCACCACAGGCCCAGGAGCAGGCCTACAGGAACCGCAAGCACTACCACTCGGTCAATGCACTGGTGGTGTGTCTTGCAGACATGACCATCACACACGTGTGTGCCCGTTTCCCTGGTTCAGCACACGATGCCTTTGTGATGAGGAGTAGTCGCATCCCCAGGTTGATGGCACAGATGCAGAACCAGCGAGCCTGGCTTGTCGGTGTGTACTGACTTTGTGCCATTGTGTGTGATCTGATCTGTAGTATTCCGCCCACTTTTCCAAGTCAGCTGATGTGCACTTGTCTGTCCGTAGGTGACTCGGGATACCCCAACATGCCGTGGTTGCTGACACCCCTCAGGAACCCTGTGACACCTGCCCAGATGCGCTACAATGAGGCACATGGTCGGACCAGGAGAGTGATTGAGCGGACCTTTGGTCTCCTGAAGAGCCGCTTCCACTGCCTGGACAAGACCGGAGGGTCCCTCCCATATGCCCCTGCGAAAGTGTGCAAGATTATCATCGTCTGCTGCATGCTCCACAACCTGGCAGTGCGGAAGGAGTTGCCTCTCATCCAGGATGACGATGACCAACATCCGCCACCTGTGGAGGATCCTGGCCTGGACCACGATGCCAGTGACGATGATGATGATGATGGTGATGGTGATGTCCGCACACAGCTCATCACCAACTTCTTTAGCTGAATGTGAGTATCCTGAGGTGTCATGTGAATGATGTGAGTTGGCATGATGTGTGGGTGGTGCTCTGGTGCTGTTGGAGTGTGTCCATGGGCTACTTGACAGGATGTGTGTTGCGATGTGTGGTGACAGGTGGGCTGTACTCCCCAACAGTGTTGACATGCTAACTTGGTTCTGGGTGGGTATCTTGTAACATGTATTGTGCATGAGTTTTGCTGTTCTGTCCTGTACTGCATTGCTTTTGACTGTGTGTCATTTCTGTCCTTCACAGGGTACTTTCAGATTCGTTTGGTGAACTGTGTCCACCGACGACGTGATTGCACATCCAGGCTGGTAGCTGTTGTGTCCCTACAGGTGATGTGCGCCACACCCATGGACTTCCTTCTGTCTACAGTTGTTGACTGTGTGCCCGCTACCAGGTGGGGTTACCTTGCATCTGTAGTGGTTACGGCATGTTGCTACTGTGTAATAAACCTGTGCTTCACTTAGTGATGTGCGTTGTCTGTGGTCACACATTTGACTGCCATTTGCTTACTGCACCTGTGGGCTACTTGACTACAACTGGGAATGGGTGTGGTGTCTGTGCATTGCACCGTCTTCCCTGGCAACATCAGTGTAGGCAATGAGTCAGATGGCCTAGGTGTGTATGTGTTGTGTAGCCCTGGTGGTGTGTCTCCCTCATATGTGTCACGTTGCCTGTACTCACATGCCTGTGTTGTCCTTGCTGTTGCAGTTCGCATACACTGTGTAATTTTGCAGTTCATCATCCCCATAACAGCACCCACGTTGGAATCACGACAGAGGCAAGTATGGTGTATTAGTGTGTTTATTGTGATAATAGTGCATAGGATGGATTGTGCTGTACATGAATCTTGCAATCCCAAGTTCCTAGATGAATAGAAAGTCCAGGTAGACAGGATCCCCAGTATCGGGGCCACTGTTGTCTGACACATTGTTCCAACTTATACTCCCCATGCAATGTGTGGGAGTAGTGTTGCCATCAACAGGGTGAACAGTCTGTGCACAAAGGCGAAAATCCAGAACAGGTTCAGGCTTCCTGGGAGTTGCGCTTGGCCATCAGCCTCTCACTTTCCCCTCCTCGGATGACCCCTCTTCTTGGGGGGGCCCTCAAGTGCAGGCTGCTGCGGTGCAGGGGACTCTCCGCCAGAGTCCTCCTCCCTCCCTGTGGCAGTTGCAGTTTGTTCGGTACCAGATGTTGTTGGCACACAGGGAGGTGTGGACTGGTTGCTGTTCATCTGGCGGAGGCATTGTAAAATGTCCCTGTGCACCGCCGTCATCTCATGTAGTACATCCCACTTGGACTCCACGCGGGTCATGTGGGAGTCCACACGTGACATGTGGGAGTCCACACGTGACATGTGTGACTCCACTTGGGACATGTGGGAGTCCAAGCGGGCATGATGGGCAGCCTGCTGCTGTTTAATGTCTCTGAGGAGCCCCACTACCTGGCTGAGCTCTCCGGTGCTGGACTGGTACGCATCAGCTATGCGTACCAGTTGTGGGTCTTCATGCACACCAGCAACGTCTGCAAGCAGCGACCTCTGTCTCCCACCCCTCCCACCACCCCTGCTGACATGTGCAGTGTGTGCAGTTGCACGCACAGATAACCCTGGTCCACCTTGGGGGTTGGTGGTGGTGGTGGTGTCCATGGCCCCAGGTTGGTCCAGGGTCACTGCGCTGGTGTTGTTCCTTATTCTGTCCATGTCGGCAGGGATGGTATTCGTGGTGACAGTCGTTGGAGGGGTGGGTGCAGGGGTGCAGCTGGTGGACCTGCTGGTGCTGCAGCTGGTGGTCCTGCTGGTGCAGCATGTTGACTTGCACCGGATGTGCCAGGTTGTTCTTCATCGTCCGAGGAGGACAGAGGCTGTACGACGCCAGTGAGCTCGGCATCCTCTTGAGCCTGGGACTGGGACTCCTCAGCGTCTGCTGCTGTGTCCCTATCATCACCTGTTTTTGGGAGACACAAACAATGTATGTCATGTTTCTGCAGGCATCAGTGGTTGACACACCTGACAGTTGTGACTGTGCCTCGGGGTGCGGGCCTGTACATTGTATTGTCCTAAGTCGTCACAGTCAGGGGTTGATATTGGTGTGGCACATTGTCCTGCATTATTTGGGCATTTCTATGTATTCTCTGGGGTGTGAACATGGTCTGCATTGATTGTGTTTGGTTGACAGCCAGACCTCCTTCCCACCCACCCACCCACCCAGTCAGTTATCCCACCATGGAACGTGCTTGCATTGCAGGGAGTGTAAGTTGTCTCTCAGGATGTCAGTCAGTGGTGTCCTGCTGTTTGTTGGTGCACAGTTGGCAGCAGGGCCTTGTGCTCCCCACAGCAGTAGCCAGTGTCAGCCATCTTGTGAGTCCTTCTCCACTCCCTGTGATGTGAGCATGGTTCAGGGTGGTGTTGATGGGACAGTTGTGGGGGTGAGCTATGTCTGTGACTACGACTCCCATCATGCTATTGCCTCCACCCCCTTCCCAGCATGCCCATGCTTCCTTCCTTTGACTCTGCTTCCCTGTGGGGTGGGCTGGCTGTGCTGACAGGATGGCTGGGAGTGTTGTCCTGGCAGTTGTTTGGCTAAGAGTCCCAAGAGTGTCCCTGTGCTTCACACAACATAACCCAGGGTGGTGGTGCTTTGTGGGATCTTGTGTTAGGATGGAGGGCATTGCATTCTACCAGGTGGGTACTGTGGAGTTTGTGTTGGGGGGGTGTGAGGGGAGGTGCTGGTGACTATAGTCAGTGCTGCAAGTCCCCCTTCCCACCCAGCCAGCCAGATAGCCCACCATGGAACGTGCTTGCATTGCAGGGAGTGTAAGTTGTCTCTCAGGATGTCAGTCAGTGGTGTCCTGCTGTTTGTTGGTGCACAGTTGGCAGCAGGGCCTTGTGCTCCCCACAGCAGTAGCCAGTGTCAGCCATCTTGTGAGTCCTTCTCCACTCCCTGTGATGTGAGCATGGTTCAGGGTGGTGTTGATGGGACAGTTGTGGGGGTGAGCTATGTCTGTGACTACGACTCCCATCATGCTATTGCCTCCACCCCCTTCCCAGCATGCCCATGCTTCCTTCCTTTTGACTCTGCTTCCCTGTGGGGTGGGCTGGCTGTGCTGACAGGATGGCTGGGAGTGTTGTCCTGGCAGTTGTTTGGCTAAGAGTCCCAAGAGTGTCCCTGTGCTTCACACAACATAACCCAGGGTGGTGGTGCTTTGTGGGATCTTGTGTTAGGATGGAGGGCATTGCATTCTACCAGGTGGGTACTGTGGAGTTTGTGTTGGGGGGGTGTGAGGGGAGGTGCTGGTGACTATAGTCAGTGCTGCAAGTCCCCCTTCCCACCCAGCCAGCCAGATAGCCCACCATGGAACGTGCTTGCATTGCAGGGAGTGGAAGTTGTCTCTCAGGATGTCAGTCAGTGGTGTCCTGCTGTTTGTTGGTGCACAGTTGGCAGCAGGGCCTTGTGCTCCCCACAGCAGTAGCCAGTGTCAGCCATCTTGTGAGTCCTTCTCCACTCCCTGTGATGTGAGCATGGTTCAGGGTGGTGTTGATGGGACAGTTGTGGGGGTGAGCTATGTCTGTGACTACGACTCCCATCATGCTATTGCCTCCACCCCCTTCCCAGCATGCCCATGCTTCCTTCCTTTTGACTCTGCTTCCCTGTGGGGTGGGCTGGCTGTGCTGACAGGATGGCTGGGAGTGTTGTCCTGGCAGTTGTTTGGCTAAGAGTCCCAAGAGTGTCCCTGTGCTTCACACAACATAACCCAGGGTGGTGGTGCTTTGTGGGATCTTGTGTTAGGATGGAGGGCATTGCATTCTACCAGGTGGGTACTGTGGAGTTTGTGTTGGGGGGGTGTGAGGGGAGGTGCTGGTGACTATAGTCAGTGCTGCAAGTCCCCCTTCCCACCCAGCCAGCCAGATAGCCCACCATGGAACGTGCTTGCATTGCAGGGAGTGTAAGTTGTCTCTCAGGATGTCAGTCAGTGGTGTCCTGCTGTTTGTTGGTGCACAGTTGGCAGCAGGGCCTTGTGCTCCCCACAGCAGTAGCCAGTGTCAGCCATCTTGTGAGTCCTTCTCCACTCCCTGTGATGTGAGCATGGTTCAGGGTGGTGTTGATGGGACAGTTGTGGGGGTGAGCTATGTCTGTGACTACGACTCCCATCATGCTATTGCCTCCACCCCCTTCCCAGCATGCCCATGCTTCCTTCCTTTTGACTCTGCTTCCCTGTGGGGTGGGCTGGCTGTGCTGACAGGATGGCTGGGAGTGTTGTCCTGGCAGTTGTTTGGCTAAGAGTCCCAAGAGTGTCCCTGTGCTTCACACAACATAACCCAGGGTGGTGGTGCTTTGTGGGATCTTGTGTTAGGATGGAGGGCATTGCATTCTACCAGGTGGGTACTGTGGAGTTTGTGTTGGGGGGTGTGAGGGGAGGTGCTGGTGACTATAGTCAGTGCTGCAAGTCCCCCTTCCCACCCAGCCAGCCAGATAGCCCACCATGGAACGTGCTTGCATTGCAGGGAGTGGAAGTTGTCTCTCAGGATGTCAGTCAGTGGTGTCCTGCTGTTTGTTGGTGCACAGTTGGCAGCAGGGCCTTGTGCTCCCCACAGCAGTAGCCAGTGTCAGCCATCTTGTGAGTCCTTCTCCACTCCCTGTGATGTGAGCATGGTTCAGGGTGGTGTTGATGGGACAGTTGTGGGGGTGAGCTATGTCTGTGACTACGACTCCCATCATGCTATTGCCTCCACCCCCTTCCCAGCATGCCCATGCTTCCTTCCTTTTGACTCTGCTTCCCTGTGGGGTGGGCTGGCTGTGCTGACAGGATGGCTGGGAGTGTTGTCCTGGCAGTTGTTTGGCTAAGAGTCCCAAGAGTGTCCCTGTGCTTCACACAACATAACCCAGGGTGGTGGTGCTTTGTGGGATCTTGTGTTAGGATGGAGGGCATTGCATTCTACCAGGTGGGTACTGTGGAGTTTGTGTTGGGGGGTGTGAGGGGAGGTGCTGGTGACTATAGTCAGTGCTGCAAGTCCCCCTTCCCACCCAGCCAGCCAGATAGCCCACCATGGAACGTGCTTGCATTGCAGGGAGTGGAAGTTGTCTCTCAGGATGTCAGTCAGTGGTGTCCTGCTGTTTGTTGGTGCACAGTTGGCAGCAGGGCCTTGTGCTCCCCACAGCAGTAGCCAGTGTCAGCCATCTTGTGAGTCCTTCTCCACTCCCTGTGATGTGAGCATGGTTCAGGGTGGTGTTGATGGGACAGTTGTGGGGGGGCAATATGTGTGACTGCGACTCCCATGATGCTATTGGCTACACTGACTTGGCCAGCATACACAGAATTCCTTCCTTTGAGTGGTCTTCACTGTGTGTTGGTGTTGTTGTGGTGGCTACATGTGTGGATGTGTGTGTTAGTTCTATTTGTGCCACTGCCTAGCTGTAGTTGTGGTTGTGTTTGTACATGTGTTGGCACAGTTGGATGTGACTTTTTTGATGGCATGTGTTGTGTTTATCTGACTGACATACACATTTTGGGATGATTCTGTTCTAGTTGCTGTGTAATTGCTATGTGTGCATGGTTTGACTCTCCCTTGACAGTGATGTGTGTGTTTTGTGGCAGTTTATTGTGTACATTTGTTGTGTACTCACCAGGCTCTGGGATGTTCTCTAGTCCATATACGCTCACTGGCGGAAGGATGGCCCGCACCTTCTCCTCCCAGGGCCTGAGGTATATTGGCTTGGCAGGAGGGCCACTGCCGGTCTGTTGGCTGTTGCTGTAGTCTATCTTCAGCAGGTCCCGTACCCTCCTGCGCACGTCATACCACCTGTTCTGGATGTCCGTCTTTGTGCGCCGACATGATGATTGGGCGTTCACCCTGTTGATGATCCTCTCCCACATCTTGGTTTTCTGCGACATGGGGGTCTGTTGGACCAGAGTGCCAAACAGCTGTGGCTCCACCCTGAGGATCTCGTCTACCAGGACTTCCAATTCACAATCTAGGAACTTGGGATTCTTCTTGGGGGCATGGTGATGGGTGGTGATGGTGAGTGATGTGTGTGTTGGTGTGCAGGTGAGGGTGTGTGAGTGTGTGTTTTGCTGGGTGTATGTGAGGTAGGTATTTGTTGGTGTGCTGATGGTGTGTGGCTTGTGTGAGGGATGAGCTGTGGGTGTGTGGTTGCTTTCTCTTGGGTGCTGGCAGTGAAATGGCATTTGCAAAGGCTCATGGTAGTGATTTGTGTCCTTTATATAGGTGGAGTTGTGGGTGTGTCTTTGTTCTCTGTCCCCACCCCCCAGTATTTATTGGCTTGGTAATTGCTTGTTTGGCCTTTTTTTGGTTGATTTTTCCTTTGTGCTGTTTGTGTATGTTGGAAACGTTCTTGTGACCGAGTCGGACCCTGCATTGGTCTCGTACGGTGTTTTCCGTTTCGTTCACGCTGTGTTTGTGCAGTTTTGTATGCTGCGTACGCGTCGGTCGCGGTGTATTGTGTTGCTTCGGCTCGGTTTTGTATGCGTGTCGGTCGTACGGCTTGTCCTCCGTCCGACTCGGTCGTGTTTTTCGCGCCTTGCATCGTACTTTGCGGGTTGGAGTTGGCGGGTACGATTCGGTCGGATTTGTTCCGGGTGCGTGTCGGTCGGTTGGATTCGCGTGTTTTTCCGGCCGGATTGCTATTTTCCGAGCGGCTCGGTCGGTCGGCTTGGTTTCCTGACGTGTCGGTCGGATTTATCGCGGCTTGCATCGTACTTGGCGTGTCGGGCGCCACTGGTACGTGTCGGTCGGTATTTTTTCCGGATCCGAGTCGGTCGGTGCTTTTTCCGGCCCGAATCGGAATCGACCCCATTGTGCCACTGCTGATTCTGCGGTCACCATAGAGATATAACACACTTCTCACCATCACACATACATCATACACTATGGGGCCGATTCTGATGCGGGTTGGAAAAGCTTCCCGACCGAATCGGTTGGGAAATGGTGTCCCACCCACTCGGATCGGGAAAGTCCGACCGGCGGAGTAGGATGCATCCGGATGCTTCCAGATACGATTTGGTTGAACTCCCATTGACTTCAATGGGAACATTTGTTCCTAACCGCATCAGAATTGGGCCCTCGGTCGGGAAGACACGTTCCCGATCCGATTTGGAAGGAGCAAATGCCGTTAGGAGGCCTTCCTAACCGCATCAGAATCAGGCCCTCGGTCGGGAAGCTTTTCCAACCCGCATCAGAATCGGGCCCTATGTTGTGAGCTTATTGTTCTGTAATTCACAAAGCTCATCTGTAAAAATGATTTCCATTTAATAATTCAAATGATGAATATTAAGGAGTTCACATCTGTTGTTTCGGCAATCACCTATCCTCCAGTTCCTAAATAGTCCATGGGGCACAGAAGTAAGTGTACCACTAGCAGCGATTTTAACAAATGCTCATTGAATAAAATAAAACTTTAACAATCTTTTTGGGGTCAGCTTTAGCCATAAAAATATAATATCTCCTAGTTTCAGTAGTTTCTCATATCTGATTTCAAGATATCCCGAATAATCTCTCCAAAGCTATCCTACTGTGTCCCAAAGCACCTTCTAGGTCAGTTTTCAAGTACTCAAATATTGTATAATCTCCTCGGATGACCAGTGGTATTACATCTTTGCATCAGAAGCATGCATGTTTATATCATATTTCATAATAGTTTTCATATGAGCAATTTGGGATAAATAAGTGGGCAAGGCCCAGATGTATGTAGGTAATCGTTTGCGATTACCAAATAGTGCATTTTTGCGATTCGCTATTTGGTAATCGCAAACATCCATGTACAAATGTGTGTATTACACATTTTGCGATTCCCAGTGTGTCGCAAATAGACCTACCTCATGAATATTAATGAGGTAAGTCTCAGTTTGCGACCAATTGGGAATCACAAAAATCACAGGGTTGGTGACCTGCACGGGTCAGCAGACCACCATGTCTGTGATTGCTTTTCAATAAAGCTATATTTTTTTTAAATGCAGCCCATTTTCCTTAAAGGAAAACAGGATGTGTTTCAAAAAGAAATATCAAACGTGTTCTTTTCAATTTTTAAGAGTAGGCAGTGGACAGTGGGACCACTGCCTGCTCTCAAAAAAAGGTTTTTACAGACATTCACAAATGGCAACGGGTCCCTTGAGGGCCCATTCCCATTTGTGAATGGGTTACCACCAACTTGAAGTTGATGGTAAATTGCGAATGTTTTGCAACCGTATTTCAGTCGCAAAACATTCATACATGCCACTGTGATTCCTTATTAGGAAGGTGCACCCTAAACACGTCACGCCCTAATACCGAATCGCAAACTGAATTGCGATTCAATAACAGATTATTAAATCGCAATTGCCTTTGTATATTTAAAAATGCCTTTTTGCATTCGCACATGGCCCAATTCTGCGATTCAGGACTTTTGCGAACGTAAAAAAGCTTTGTACATCAGGCCCCAGGAGTAGCTCCAACAAATTTGTTGTCTCACTCTTAAAGACTCTTTAAGAAGGGAGAAATGGTTGAGAGGGTGGGAACTCCCTCTGACATGTGTTACTCATCAACGGAGGTTCAGGATGAGGCTTTAAAATCATCCAATTGAAAAGTGCTGCATGGCATTATTAAGGTATCTTATAGTCTCCCTTAACCACTCATATTATCTTTTGTTTGGATAATGAGGACAGGCTAACACTTCCATGTATCTGAACCTGAACTTTCATGGAATAAAGCAGAGCATCTTCCCTGAGATAAAGTGTACAATTTGAGTGAGAAACATAAGCAAAATCTGACAATGTTGGATGTAGACAATTATTAGATGGGTCAAAATACGGATGAGCTGAATGTCAACTCCTGGTTAAAAAAAATTAATGATGATTAAATGAAAGAGAAGTTTGAATATGATTAAAAAGAAAGACAAGATTGTAGACTGTGGGGAGATTTGCTTTATGCCACCTGTATTCTGCTATACCATGAAGGGTATGTTCATTTGCCAAAAGGGTGGTTAACACAGGCTGAGCAGTTCAAATGGCTAGGTGAGACAAGATAGGAGAAGAACAAACTGCAAAGAAAAAAGATTATTTTTTAGAAACAACATTTAGCTATGCAAATTCCAAAAAAGGAGTAAGACAGAATGATATATTTGAGGCAATTGTGGCAGGAGAGGTCTTCACAATGTAAAATATAGCAAGTGCCACACTCAAAGGTAACATGAATCAGAAACAGGTGAAGGAATGGAATCTGAGGAAGTGTGTTTGTGAAATTAGACATAAAGGATTGCTTGTTAATGGCTTGCAATACATAATATGAGGTGGAAATACACTAACCCAGTGTTTTTTTCAGTCCTATACAGGGCACACTTTTTTCGAGTGTTTTAGTGCAAACAGGGACCAACTGCTGAATTACAGAAATCAAATCTCCAGTCAACCTTTGACATCTTGAGTTTGTGTCAGTGCTGGGGTGACCACAACAGTGGAAGACAGAGTCACTATTGAAACCGCATCTCTATCTTTCACCTGCCCTCGCCTTTGTGACCTATAACTGCTACTGTTTTGTTAATTCTATATATTCAATAGTTTTACCTTAGCTTTGTATTATTTTTAAGATATAATTTCCTCCTGTCCTTTGTAGAAATCTTTTGAATCTGCATTATTTATGCACCATCTCATGATCGTTCTCTTTTGCCTATACACTGTCCATACTCATTGTTGCCATATTATATAAGATCTGGGTCTTAAACAATTATGCTTGCTCAACTCTCTTAGGATCAATTTGTTCATAATCTGCTATTCACTTGCAGTTAGGTTTTAAGCAGAGCCATTCTTTAAGGATCTCTTTGATTGCTGTACATAAATTTACTCATGATTTTCATCATTACATCTGTCATCTAGTCTAATTTTTTCTAGTATGTTTGATTTTGTTGATCATCCTACCATTTTTCAGGTTATTGGTTGTTTATAGTTTTTCTCTCTCATGGATTTCATCTTCTTTGTGTGGATTCTTACTTTTCTGCTTCTTGGAGTGTGTTAGACCAGACATCTTTGGTGTGGTCTTCCACCAAACATTTTTCCTTCTCCCCTCCGGTTAACTGAATTTCATGTTGTTTCCACTGCTAACATGTGCTAAAGTGCTTCTGCTCTTTCCTCAAAATATGGTAAAATTGGTCAACAGCTGATTGGCACATTTAATTTATTTAAAGGTCCCTAGTATATGGTACTATATGTAAGCAGGCCTTGTAAATTAAATGCTATGAGTCGGCCTTCAGCACTCGTTGTGCCACCCACTAAAGTAGCGTGGTAAAACATGTCTCAGATCTGCCATTGTAGCCAGTAGTGCAGTTTTAAACTTCCAATTTGACATGGCCATAAACCTTTTGCCAGGCATGAATCTTCCATTTCGATACATCTAAGTCACTCCTAAAGCAGCCCCTAACCGCCCATAGAGCATTGTATTTAAAAAATAGGACATGTGTTTTAAAGTTTTACATGTCCCAGTAGTGAAAAACGAATTTGTTTTTCACTACTGTAAGGCCTACCTCTCCCACAGGATAACATTGAGTTGCCTTATTACATTTAATAAGTACTAACCTTTGATTGGGAACAGGAAGAAGTTTCTCAAATTAATTAATATTCAGAATCCTCTTTAATGGTAGAGTCGGATTTTAAGTCACAATTCCGAAAATGCCACTTTTAAAAAGTTAGGACAAATGTCCTAGACACAAGGTGCACTACCAATATTCACTCCGAAGAGTGTGAACCATTTACCAGCATTTCAGTGATAACTTAATGTTAGACTTTTGCATATTGAAATGTTGCTTTTGATTTTTACTTTGAATGCACACCATTTAAGTCTGTTCAACTTCTGAATGTAAATGCTTCACACTCTTCGGAGTGAATATTGGTAGTGCACCTTGTGTCTAGGACATTTGTCCTAGTTTTTAAAAGTGGCATTTTCGGAATTATTTGTCCTAGTTTTCTTTTTCTCTTTGAATCGGGTGGCCGGGCCGAGCCTCCTCAGAGGGTGCACACTGTAGAAATGTTTCTGTTTACACTGCATTATTTTTTTGTCCACTAGAGTGCAACTAGCTGTTATTTTGCATTTTTACTTTTAGAAATTTAGCATTCTCTTGTCCTAACATTTGGTGCCTGCTGCTGTGTCCTTGGTCATATGACTCTGCTGTTAGAGTTTGTTTCTTCCTCATAGACAGTGAAACAAAATGCTTAGATGTGGGAAGGATGGGCAATATTCACAGGATGGGTGGGGGTGGAGCTGTTCCCTGCTCCACTTGCACTTCTGTGGCTGCCTCCAGCACACACACAGAAACCTAACACTAGCTTTTTGTGACCCTAGACTTCTTGGAGCCCTGGCAGGGGAAGGAATGAACTTTACAGAATTAGATGTGCGGTAACCTAGAAGTTGCCCCCACTTCAAACACTGGCACCAGATATAAATATTGGACCCGCAGACCAACTCTTCAATACACTCCTGGACACCAAAAGCACTGTCTTGTATTTCAGAGGACTGCCCTGCTGCTCGAAGCCTGCTTTGTTCCCCAGAGGACTGACCTTCTGCTTGAGGCGTGCCTTACTGTTTGAACCCAGGACTACCAGAGTGACTACAAGGGCTAATTGGCTGTCCTCCTATTCGTAGCTACAGGGACATAACAAGCTCCAAGACCTTGACCCTGCACCTGGCCTCTCTGGAGTGTGTGCTAGCCCCCCCCCCCCATTGATGCTCAACTAGTCCTGGACCCTTGGAAGTGGTACTGAAGGTGCTCATCTTGCCTAACCCTGAACGTTGGGACTTAGAACCATTTTCATTAAAATGTTCCAGACGTTCAGACAGAAGAACAGGATCTACCTTCCAGCGAATCCTGCCAAGGTGCAATGCCAATTGGCCTAACGTCATGGTAGCTCCCTCTATGTTCTTCTCTGCAGCAGAAAATTGTGTTCAGTGGAACCTCTCAGCGTTGCTATCCAGTCTCATGGGACCCTTTTTGGGCTACAGTTTGCAGCTTCAGCCCGCTGGATGTTTTCGACTTCCAAAACGTTGCCTAAGTCTTAAGGCAAAAAGCTTCACCGGCTCGACTGCGACAGGCTCCCCATCAACAAGGATGGTCTCCGTAGCCTGGAAATCCATCTTCTCCCACACAAAGCTTTTGCCTACCATCGTCGATGGCTTCACCAAGACCTTGTCCAGTGCTCTCCTCCTCAGCCACAGCCTGCTGCCTTGCTCCGCTGAACGCTAATTTCTCTTGGACTTTTCTGCAGAATTTCTTCTAACTCTGTAGGTAAGCTGAGACGAGCCCAATCAACCTCGTGTAGCCAAACCACGCTCCATCGCTGTCAGCCGTAACTTTTGGCAAGGCATCACGCAACCAGATTCACTTTGACCTGTGGCCGAACTCATGCTGCAGATGGACGAAGGTCGCTCTGTCAGCTTCTCTGATAGTCTATGGCATCTCTACTTCTTTGGAAGCAATAACTACAGACACTGGTGTAAAGGTGAGTCAGACAAAAGGCAACTTATTTCTTCCACAGCAGGAAAATCTGAATCAGGCTAATGCAATCAACTCAGTGTGAAAAACATTATCTGAGAAAAGGCAACCAAAGAGGACCAAGATGGACGTATGAAGAGTGATGATGTCAATAGATTCGATTTATTTTTAAGTGTGTCTTTCTCTAAGTCACTTCACACTACACCTGGGATTTTAAGTTAGTTTAGGTTTAAATTGATTTTTCAGTATGTTACTTGTCATTTCCTAAAGGTTTGCCCATGCGCTTAGTAAATCCATGTTCTGAGTAAATGAATAACACTTCTTATTAGACACACTTTGAAAATAACTGATATGCTTCGTCCTATATTCTGCATTATCATACTTTTCAGTTTAACAGTATGCTTGTGAAAGTTTTCAACAATTCCTTACAATGATTTAGCAAACAAGCCTAAGCATAATGTATTATGAATTATAGGCATTATGCTTTGATCAGTAGCTTTTAGTGAACATGTTAATAATTTCACTGACCTTTGAAAGGAAGGTGTACGTGATCCAACTCGTGTTCGCTTTATGACTTGCCATGGTTTTGCTGTTTACATATCTTAATTGTGATGTTCTGTACTTATAGTAACTAAGAAAAATCTAATGTCTGAAAAATAACGAACTCAACTATTTTAATTCAAGTCATAATTTCAAATGGTTTTCTAAATCTTCCACTTGTTATCTCTACGGTATTCAAATAAAACGATGGAACCAATTTTGTGTTCAATATTGGATTATTAGGCACAAATGTTCAGTGATCAGATGGTTAATTAAATAGAACTTACAGTATTCATTAAAATATGTGTTCCAAACAAATGTATTTAACATTCAGATAGAATGCAGAATAGGTGACAATTGCCTATCTCCATGGAGATCAGTAATGGGATTCAGATCATTGTGTAAAGACTCTGCAAGTTTAATGCAAATAGAATGACATTATTATTTCTCTCTTAATGATGGTCATTATGCACAAACACTGATTGAATTCCATTTGTTACCTGCGTTGGAGCTGAGAGGAATAATTACAATTTAAGTGTCCCCATTAAAATTCATACAAGAATATGAATGCAAAAATTATACTTGAAACTGACAAAATACACTCTCAGGATATAAATTGTGTTTTCTGATAAGCTTGTTAAAAACGTTAAAAATAGTTTTATTCTGATTGGAAGACTCATAAAACCAAGTATTCGTATCACCTTTGTGTTAATTAAAACAATATATGATGAGTCTTCAAAGTACTGCCAGTAATTTTGAAAAGTACAAAGACATGGAATAATCAGGTAATTCTCGACTTAACAAGTCTGTGTAGAACGTATATTTTTTGCATCCAGGCTAACTTTATGTTATTGACAGAACCAGAGTTTTATTGTGCATATTATTAAGCCCAATAATTGTTTATGACATAGCTTCATTACACTCGAATACAACTGTACAATGAGTTAATTACCCATTTAATGTAATGCATTCATAACATCTCAACTGTTTCTTTTCAGAGTAAATATGAACCACTACAGTATGCTAGACATTAGAGGTACTACGCATAAACATGCATACAAGATTTCAGTACAAAATTTGCATACTGTAGATATGTAAACAAGTGAAAGCTAATAAGATGGATAAGAAAATTTCAAGTGCACAAATTAATTTTTATTACTAATTCTATGACTTCTTCTCGCAGAATGTATAATTGTTTTCAATGCTTATTAATTTCTCAACATCCAAAAGCTTTCTCTCATTCAGAACACCTTGTAAATTACATTTTAATCTAGCCATGCTGAATTTGCTGCTTATCTTTATGTCTGGATTTCATGGTTGTGCAGCCATGTACCTGTATGTATGTATATGGCATTTATTTAGCATGAACCTAGCCGCAAAGCAGTAGAGCGTTGCACGTGGTCAAAGAGAAGCATAAAGTCAATGAGTAAAAGGAGAGGAAGCTGCGTTGTTAATGGGTAATGCATTGTGATGTAGTGTTCTTTAAAGAAGTGAGCCTTCAATGATTTTCTAAATTGGAGTTGTGTTGGGGTGGTGGTGATGGATACGGGTAGTTGCTCCATATCCTGGGTGCGTAGATGGAAAAAGCCTGCTGTCTTGTTTTTTCTTTTTTACACCTCCCAGTCTGCAGTCTGATGGTGCCTTGGCAGTGAGTGTATCAATATTCACCAGAGATGGTCAGATTATCTGCAAGATAAGTGGTAATGTACATTGCATGAAATAAAATTACTAAAATAAAATGAGAGGTAAGGCTCAAAGAACTTTTTAGATGCTGAACTCACTTTGCAGGATCCTGCCCATTGCAAATCCGGAAACTTAATTGTTCGTGTGTCTCTTTTTATGGCATTGCTCCTAAGTTCCTGTCATTGTGTTCATTTAATGCAATATCAGTCCCATTACTATCTCCAGTGCTCTGTTGCTCTGTAGATAGGCTTCCACAGAGCTCCAAAAATACCAATGCATATTTTAATTTGCCTTTTGTTACACATAGTACAGATATTTGTGAAGAGATGGACCGATCCAGTTGTTCCATGTCTAGCTTGAGTAGCTTCTTTGAGAGCTGCCCTTTCTTTGAACCCTGGCATTTGTGGTCCAACATTTATAATGGAAAACAAAGTACAATTTTCAGGCATCAATGAAAAACATGGCTGAGTAGATTACTTGTCTGAGTAATATCATGTATGCTTCCTTGTTTTAGTTGGAATTCTAAATATGCCCATATTACTGCAAAGAAGTCGCACATCCCTGGATGATTCAAGAGGACGCATACAGCAAGTATAGTGAAAGCATAGCACCAACCAAGCTCAAATCAGGCAACTTGAAATGAGGTGTGATGTCCCCAGCCTGGGGTGGGATCTGTGAAATGCATTCACTGCCCCTTTGTCATGATATTAGTGCTATTTCTCTCTGCCCCTTTGTCATAACATAAAGTGCTTTACGAAATAAGAATAGTTGTGTGTCACTGATACTTAGCTATGCTGATTTAGCAGCAGCAGTTGTTTCATTCAAGATATATGCCTGTCTGGCTACATTCAGTACAATCATGAATACAAGTATTTCATTTCAGTCCCAGTGCTCTAAACTTAATAAGGATGCTGAGCCCCGACAAACACATACTCAAATGAGAGTATGTTCAGTCATTAAGGAATGACAAAATTAGCTTGAAGAACTAATTCAAAGCATTGCTATGCCCAGCAAGGGTAACGGGCCTGTGCTGGTTTATATACCACATGATATCCACATTGGATCAGTGACCTTTTATAGACCTTTCAGTTGCATTTGACATTGTTGCCCACTGGGGCAAGATTTTAAATAAAACATATCCCTGTTGACAACCCATATTCTCACTTGAAGAAGTAACATAGATGATAGTTTTATGCTAGAGCAAAATACCATCTGAAAAGAACATATTTTAAGAGCGTATCATAGCTAATATACTTCCTCATTTCACTGTTATGTGGGAATACTGAAAAGGAGATACAGGTGAAACATAGACCTGTAGAGCTTCCCCCTCAAATAACTTTGGCAAAACCTTTTATTGAGGTAGCAAGGAAACTGCTAAAAGAAATGCAATTATGTTAAGCAACCAATCACTTTTAGTGGGGAAATATGCAGTGCTGCTACACAAAATGTGATGTTACATGATCCCAAAAATTCACTTTTTATCACAAGAGAAAAGGCATATTAGAACATCAGGAAAGACACATAGGAATGGAACTAACTTGAGTGTGTGCTTTAGTCCTTTATCTCATCAGATTCAAAACAGCATCCTATGGAATTTGAAAAAAGTAAAGTTAGAGCAGAATGTTTTTGCACTAGTCAACATTCACGTTTAATGAGAAACTGATATAAGCGAATGGTTCCCTGGTAGAGAAAAGCAGACTATGGGACCCTGTGGTGCATGCCCTCATAATCAGGCAATGATGTGTGGTGTGCCAGACTAAAACATCTGTGATGTTGGATCTTAGTTTGCAAATTCCTAGGAAATATCTATGAATTGCTATATTTATGCAATTGAAAAACAATGCAACTATGCCCTGCAATCCAATCCACAGAGGCAGAGGTATGCCCCTTGGCTCACCCTTGACAGCTAGCCCTGAGGAGAAAATCAGACTTCAGAAAAAAAACATAAGGTGTTAGTGAAACAGCACCACTAAACAACACAGCTAAGAAACAAAGAACTTAAAGTGAAAATAGCAAAATTTAATTTGAAATGATTTAACTAAATTATTGGAAAGGGGTTGCAAAGGGGTTCAAGGGTTATGTTTGAAATATGTAAACATGTCCAGGGAAATAAAAGGGGCACATTTTCCAATGTTTTTTAACGAGGCAAGAGAGAACCCACCTCACCCACAAATGTCAAAATGACTAACTAAGAGATTTATCTTATGGCTTCCATGTTTCTCTGTTTTCACAAGTTCTGGCAGGTTGCGCCGGAGATGGTTTCCATCAATTTAACTCTATATCTAGATGTGGATGGTTTGAATTTAAAGTGAAGATATTTGTTGAGACTGCTTGTTGAAACAATGAACGTAAGCAATCCTTGTATAGGAATCTCCAGTTCAAAGATGTTGAACTTGTGGTTCAGGGAAGATGAGGCAGTTGGCCCTGCTCAGGCACACTTCCCCTGCCAGGTGTAGGGTTTGTCTAAGGCTGCAGCCCAATGTTGGTTCTACTGGTAATGTTTTAATTCTCTTTCCAGCACAATGAGCAGGCTGTGCTGGGTATGAAAATTGAAAAGATGAAAGATAGTTTTCCAAAACTCATTTCAGCTGCACTGCTTCAACGCTGATTCTACAAAAACAAATCCTCTTTGAGCAAACTATATCTATTTGTAGCTCTCCTAGGGCTGAAATTCTCGGATCTTCAACATCCAGGTTTCTAGAAGCAAGTACCCTCAGCAGTATGACTCTCCAGGTGAAGATTGAGGACCTGGTCAGAAAACTGACTCTACCAGTTCAGGAATCATATCCTAGGTAAAGGAGGTGAAGGTGTTCCAATATCTCCTGGTAAGGGAGTGGAATATCCTCCTGCTACATTCAGAGAGTCTCCCTTATTTGTTTGCATCAAAGCAGATTGTGAAATGCTAGTGGATTAAGCAGGAAGTAGGGAAAAGGGATCTAGCATGCAACTGGAACATCATCCTAACTCAACCCCTATCATGTCTACTCACCCCAACTTTCATCTTTGATATACTATGATGTGGTTTTTATATGTTGTGCAACTAGATTTCTCCGGTTATTGAGCAAGCCCAGATCTAACCTGGCTGAGGGCAGTCTTTCCATTGTGTTTTAACAGAATATAATTGCCAGAATATTGTCTGACATAGACATTATTCCTATATATTGCTTATAAAAATGTTTACCCATTGGAGTTAGAAATACAAAATCTCCCCTCAATAGAACAAAGTGTTGTAAACAATAACTAGGACACAATATTTATGTCAGACTATATTTGTGTATACAATATTCACACATAAAACTCTTTCAGTTTCTGTTGATATTCATCAACTATTCACCTTTGTTGCCTACACCCAGTTCATAGGCATTTCAATGCCATCAACTGACATGATCCCATGGTGTCCTGCAGATAAGTGTAGCTACAATATCTTATTCTGCAAATCCCCTACAAGGAGATATGCATTTGAAGGTCACTTAATTTGTGAATTTTCAGGCTATAAATAAGGACTGTTCTTTGCTGAGCTCAACAAGTCTGTATCTCTTTGACCTTTGTGCCTGTAGATTGCTTAAGCGAGTGAGAGTGTTACAAAAATAATAAGTGGGCCAATTTAAAGATGAATTTCCTTAAGCAAATAAAGCTGGCCCAATCACATATTACAAATCGACTAAGTATCAGAACTAGAGGCCTGACAGAGTTTGCCGGACTGGGTGACGGAAATCCCGTCTGCCATGTTACACATCCATTATATCCTATGGCACTTGAAGCAGATGGGATATCCGTCACATTTGTGAGAGAGTAACCCATCCACAAAACTCTAAATCAGGCCCTCAAAATAGGAAGCTCAAAACTATTAAGTATTTGCTCTATATGGGCTAACTACATATACACTGTAATTTTTAGTGTTGATTTCACTAAATGTAATATTCATATTAATAGCTAAATACATTCATCTGGATGAGTCATGGTGTCTGCAGCAGGTCAGTATAGCTTGTTTCTAAATGACATATATTTATAGCTGTTGATATGATTTCAACTGGAACCTTAAGTCACAGAACATGTTTTCTCTACTACCGTTGCTGCCGTATATGTGATTGTTTATTAATATTTGTACATGTCTCATTATTATCCTAGTGGCTCGAAATGGTATCAGGTCAGCCTTTCTTTTACAGGGGCGGGACTGAGAAACAAAGTTTGAATGTCACGCTCTGAAGAGATTTGCTGTGACTATGAAATTCTATTAGATCTCCCAAAACACTCTTAAGCAAATCTTTGCAATTCTTCCCAATTGAGCGCACCTGCGCAACGCCCCTGGGCTAACAAATGGACTGACAGCTTCACATTGATCCACACCTAATGGTAACTGTTGGGCTAAATTGCAAGGTTCTGTGCTGGATTCGTGATGCAAACTTTTCCAACATTTAAGGTCCTCCTGTCTCCACCGTAATCCCGATTCACGTGCAAATGGGAGTTTGCCTATGCATTGGGTTTTCAATTTCGCAGTAAATATTCACTATGCATGATTTTCAGCATATAAAAGCTGGAAGAGTTTGTTGTGGAGGAAAAACTGTAAGTATTCTGAGTCCCCAGTTTCTAACGAGGAAAGTCACATGGTATTATCGGATTATAGCCCATTCCGAGGAGCAGAACTTGGAATGATGAGGTAATAACACTGCACCTCCTAAAAAAGGAGTGCCGCAGTGTCGGTAATTCTAGGTACGAACAAGGCCCTAAAAGACAGTTTAGATGTTTTTCTCTTTTTCACCACAATAGGGATTTTTAAATTAAAATGTGAAAAGTGAATTTTTCCATCGAAAGTCTTATAGAAAATGCGCCATCAAAATTCATAAAAAGTTCAGCTTTTAGATACTAAGGAGCGAATATCTTGTCACATCGCTCATTAATCCTTTTAAATAACTCTCAATGTGATCATGTCTGAAAATCCTACATTAATGGCATTGCGTCTTTTCAATGATTTACCATCAGTAGCAGGTTCATAAATTAGCCTCATTTCTGTTATTCGCATGTAACAAGTGCACACTTTCTATTCATAATGATGCTTAATGTTTAATGGACTTTCATGGAAAACTAAAAGATTATTGACATTTTTGTTTGTTCCTAGAGATTATTATCTGTGTAACAAAATCTTCTAAAATAGCAACTATTTGTCATTGAGGTAGGCAAAAATCAAAATATTTGTATTCGTGTGTTTTATGGGGTATGAGTCACACATTTATTAGACTATGATGCAGTCGTTTACGCCTACTTACCTCCTTTGTCTGAAATACAAACTCTTTTGCTCTTTTCTAGCCTTTTGTAGCCTGCAACAAGCTTTTTATTAGTAAAACTTCCCATAATTAAGTTGTTTTAAATCTTGATCTGCTCACTGGTCGTAAACACTGCATATACATATTTAGCTATTTTCGTTTTTCTTTGCATAAGATAATAGCAAATGACATACATTACAAAAGGTAATGGCAGGCTCATCATAGAAATGTTCTGTCTATTGTGTGTGCCACGATTTTAAATATGTAGTAAAACCACAAAATGCCGCACTGTTGCAAAAGCAGACTAAATAAACATACCCAATCGACAGAAAAAGTTATAGCGTGGCACTATTGTTATTTTTTGTGTTTAATTCAAAACACATTCTGGTTTATGCACATGTATTTTATACATGCCATAACTTACGCATGTAACTCATTTGGCCTGATTCACAA
Organism: Calotriton arnoldi; assembly: GCA_963921515.1. Lineage (NCBI taxonomy): Eukaryota > Metazoa > Chordata > Amphibia > Caudata > Salamandridae > Calotriton > Calotriton arnoldi. The sequence continues at coordinate 73,911 of CAWUFW010022138.1, read as the reverse complement.
GGCCGTCAGTATTCATATAACATTTACAAGGCCAAATGAATGAACTTAAGACTGCAAGGAGCTAACAGAAGTTGACCTTGTAGTTTTAAATTTATTTACTTCCACATAAAGGTACACCACAATAATATATTGTTAAGCAGGAGTAAATGGCATGCAAATTGTGAGAAGTAGGGTTTTCAAGGAGAGGCCAGCCTAGACAAATGGGTCTTTACCTAATATTCATAAACGTGCAACCTTTTCACGCTCATAAATGATTATAGATTTGCTTCAGTCAAGGACTGCAGTAAATCTCTTTCCAGTTTTGGAAGCGGGTCAGAAGACGTCCATGCCATTTGGGGATGCAGAGGTAGGGTTTCTTGATTGGGAAAATATTTAAACTTCTGAGAACAAATGAATAAGAAAAAATGTGCCTATGCCTGGAGGTGCAGCTTTGAACACTGCAGAATGTGCTATGCATACAATTCCACAGTCAGGAGATGCCAATTCCACAAAAGGGGAGTCAAATGACGTTCCCAGGTGTAGGCCTAAAAAGTAGTGGCTGGTGCATCTATCAAAGGCACACTTCTAGAATGATTTGTGAACATGGAAAGTGTGCAAATTTGATTCTGTGTGAATGTATAACTCTGCAGGTGCACATTTTCATCTTTTTTGTAACCGGGTCAATGAGTTAAAAATAAACCTATTGCAAACTTGTTTTCCTAATCTACACATCCTACATAGTACACTAGACAAGACTTGAAAGTCTTAGGAATTCTTTTTGGGGGTTTGTCCTTTTTTCTACCCAAATGTTTTTCATTTCCTTTATATCCACCCTTTAATATCCATTCTGTCAGGAATGGGGATAGTAATTAGGTAAATGGTTAAACCTACCAACATAATAAGACGAATTTGGCTAAGTCAAACACAGTTCTGAGAGAATCTCTGCTCAGCCATTGGTAGCTAAGGCACAAGCATCCGGAATTCAATAATTTCAAATTAACGAACACAACACAATAAAATTCCCCCAACAGGAAGAACATTAAAATAGGTTTAAGGAGCCAGAGATATGGATTTTGAAAGTTTTCCAGCAAAAAGCACCAAAAAATAAGTATAAGCGGCAATCAAAGTCACTGTTGGCAGCTGACTGGGACATGGGTGCAATTTCTGACCAACAATGATGGCGAGGAGGTCAGATACACCCAGTGGATCATCACAGTCAAATGTGTTAACCTCAGACGTATATATCATTATCAAACTCCTTTCTGAAGCTGTTGATTTTCATACCATAATCTCCAAACAGGACAAGCCTGGATTTCATAACAGCCAAGGTCACTTCACAGGGTTGGTAGATTTGCTCCATCACTCTGGTCACAGGTTTTATCTTCAGACCTGCTCACTTTTTTAAGTCAAAATTCTCCCAAAGAGCCAGATCAGAAACTACAGCTGGGCAGGGCTTCACAGGGCTGGATACCTTTGATGTAAGGTACAGCTGAGCCAGTTTTCTAAGCTGCAGAAATCTTTGACCACAGCAAAGTTGGTTATGTTATCCACCTTGGATGAGATCTCCCAAGCAAGTCTTACTACATTGTCCCGGTCCTCTGGAGATGTAAAACATTGGCCAACTTTTTCAAACAGCTGGTAAATTCCCTCTGATCACTCCTGCAGCCCCTTTCTACTCCGAGCAGGCCTCTAGGTACCAGGTCTCTCCTAACAGGTCTCCTGCAGGGTCCAGTCTTTTGTGGTCAGCAGGGCCCTCTTTGAGTCAGGAGTCTTTCTGCTTTTTGAGGTCCTGTGTGTGATGGAGCAGGAATTCGCAAAAAGAAACCTGCTTGAATGAATACCCCCATAATACGTACTAACAGTAAGTAGTAATAGAAAATTAACGTGCACCTTACATGAACACAAGGGAAAACTGCTTCGCGGATGCATGCACTAACGTAAGACAACGCATGAAAGAACTAAAACCGTATTTACATTATGCTTTGAAAGAAACGAGAAACAATGCATGACTAGGCCGCATGTGCATTTCGTAGATTGCATGTTGCAGCTTGCTTTGAAATAATAAATAATATAGTTTTTGCATAAAGCTATGCTAGGAAAAACGTTAACAGGGAATAGTGCAAAGGTGGTTGGTAAACAGTGAAAACTACATTATCATATAATTAATGAATGTTCATTTTTCATTTGCTATAATGAGCTGGATGAGACGCTATTTTCCTTAAATTAGCAGAATAAAGGAGGGGTTGGATAAATGAGTGAAACTGATCTGACAAAGGCATGTTGAAGCACTGAGCACAGCAGAAGAAGTGAAAGGGTTGAAGGCCAATGTGATGATCGTCTGCCAAAGGACGTGACAGATCGTGGGACAGAAGGACTCCTTCCGTGGACATTGCTTAAATTTATATACAATTGTAGCATGGATTAGATCGTGTGAACGGAACAATTATGAGTTCATGGGAATAGGCATAAAACAATTAATAAGCCCAAATATGAGTGAAGTCACCGTGGTGTGACATACCACCCCCAAAATCCACCAATTAACTGTTTAGTTACGTTAAATGTTACAACTGATGTGCGACGGACATGTAGGTTTTAGGATATAACTGAGGTGCCTTTAGGGGTGTGGTTAAGTTAGGCTGGTGAGGCTGAGAGAGGGGAGACGCGTCGCTGTTCATCGGTTTGCAGAGAGGCCTAGCTGTTCCTGTCCCTGAAATCTTTGTCCCCTGACTCTATTTCAGGGGACCCCCACCATCACTTAGGCCAGAGGGGTGGTTTTCTACAAATCCGTCGGGTTTGTATTATTCTGACACGTTCTTGCATAATTTATCTGCGAATGTATTTTGTCTCTGAAACCTTTGTCTCTTCATCTATCCACTCCTTCTGGCATAATGTCATTATTTGATTGATGAGCTTGTCTCTATCTGAATTGCTGATATTTTCTCTCCCTTTGTGAGTTCATTGTTTGCACTTGTAACCGTATGCATTGAGCATTTTATCACTTAATTTGAGATAAACTTTATTAACTTCAATGAGAGTCTGTGTTTATTTAGTTGATCGAATGATTAGTCAGATAAAGGAGTATCATTACCATCAACTATTCAACTAATTGGTTCATCGACCAAGTAGAGGGAAAGTTGATGTATAAATTAGATAAGTATTTGGAAATACTATATATGAATCTTAGGAGGAAGAGAATTGAACTTTTATAAAAATTGACCCCAGCGCATCAGGGATTTGGGTGAATGTGTATGGGCCATTGTTCTGGGATATTATTGAGTATTGATCCCTGATCAGGTATTGGCCTTGCGCTGGATCAGTTTCTTGGTAGCAGAGGATGGTTTAATTATTGATTAGTTTGGTAATGATTATTGATTATATGTTTTAACACGAAAAGGTTAGTGTCCTGTTTTATGTTGTCTAGAAGTACAGGTACAGAGATACCTGAGGAATCCCGGGAATGGAATTAGCCTGAAATAGGCAGAAGAAGAGTGTGGTAAAGAAATCACACTGCAGAAGTACTTTGTCTGTTGTAATAATACCAAAGCTACGGAGGGCTGAAGGTGTTATATTTAGGGAAATTTCGTATGGGAGTAGCGTGTCTGAAATAGCGAAGGGTCCACTTCCGAAACTCTAGCCTTATCCCCAGGGGAGTACCAAGACCTCTTTTCACACCAAAAAGTCCTCTTGCGAAACTTTGGCCTTATCCCTAGAGGAGTAATTGGTCCACCCGGAGCTTGTTTGAAGAGTAAAATAGCGCCGGACGTTATTAGGACTCGTAGTGAAGAAAAAACCTCTCGGAAAAGTGAAGACTATCTCTTTATTTAGTGGAACAGACAAGGTAGCATTGTTTTGTGTTGTTACTAATCCATTTTTTTTATTAAGAGTACTTAGAAAAATATTGCCGTATTATTTTGTAAAGGGAGGGTCAGTAGAAGGAGTAATACTGACGTCAGAAAAAGCTGCGCTGGCATTGGTCAGGCAGCGGGCGTGTACTGAACTCTGATTGGTTGGTTGGTGTAAGCCGCGCTAATATTGGTTGAGATTTTGCTTACGTAGTGTTGTTCTGATTGGTTGGTTGGTGTGTGTCACGCTGGTATAGGACAAGAACTGACAAATAGAATAAGTAGAATTATGGAAGGCTTTCCTTGTTTGTTTTGTTGAAATACGCTTGTGTAAAGAGTCAGGAAAATGAAGTTGCTTGAGAAAATACAGAATTTCTTCAAAAAGGATAAACCAATTGTGACTAGAGAGGGACTTCTTATTCCCCCTCCAGGAACGCCTGCTTCTTATATGATGTTAGAGCGAGGATATCATACGTGTACATGATTAGAGAATTGGGTGGAATATACAAAGGATGATGGTGTTATAGCCTTTCCACAGCATGGTTCGTTTAACATGAGGATTTTACAGTATTTGAGAAATCGTATGAATTTATTAGAGCCAAATCCCAGACCTACACAGTATGAAGCGTTAAAGGAATGGGAAGTAGAAGCAATGGAAAGAGAGAAATATCGAGGAGGTAGGAGATACAGAAATTTAATGACTAGGTACCCTTTTGAGAGAAGAGAGGATACAATGAAACGATGGAGGAGAGCTGTGGTAACCGAGGGTTTGTACCCAGTTTTAGTTGCTGACGAACAGACAGGAGGTAAATGTAAAGAGAAAAAGAAAAACATAGAAACTTCAAGTGTAAGAGATGGTGTAAGCGATTCAGATGATGAGTTATTAGAGGATATTATGACCAAAAGACCCCCGCCATATCAAGAAAATTCAGTTGAGGTGACTCCAAATGCACCCTTTATGGGAAATCCATTAATCCCACAGATTGCGGACATGGCTAGGATAATGCGAGAAAAAGAATTTGATATGTTAAATAAGGCAAATGTAGAGCAAATTCAGAAAATAAATCAGTTGAGCCTAAATGCAGAAGCATTGACGGTACCGGTTACAATAGGTCCTGTAGTTCCTTTGTTTGGCGAAAACCAGAATTTACCTAAAGTACATACATTAGCAGTTCCAAGGAGTAATGTCAGGAGCGGAATGGAGACGGTAGTCAATGAGAATAGACAGGCTGACACAAATATTACATTGTTAGATCTTCCAGTTTGTGAAATGATAACGGAAACCCCTAGAATAGGTATACAAATAAATCCAAGGAGAATAGGGACAAGTGTCACTCCAATGACAGGGAGTTCAGCAGGTCCTTCATCAGAAGAATTGAATGATTGGATAAAGGCAATGGAAAAGAAAGAATCTCAACCGAGATGATTATTGGTACAATAAGTCCAGACAGATTAGGGACTTACCGAGATGATGAATGATTGTTTTTGTGTAAAAGCATTACTTGGAGAGCAAGGAATCTTCATGAGAAAATATCCGAAGCTGCTAGTGAGTATGGAATAGACATAGAGAAGTCAAAGGTGTTGCAGAAATCGTACAGATTGGCATTTACTGAAAAGGATCTGGAGAGTTTGAATGTGTCTGGAAAAAGGTTACAGATAAAAGAGTTAATGAATATTTTGAAAAAATGGGGAGATGTAGATCGATGGAAAAATAAATGGGGGAAAAAGAAGGAAGAAGCAGCTAGTAAAGGAGTGTCTATGTTCCCGTTAAAGGAAACAGAACAGGTTGAAAGGGAGTGTCCGATGAGAGAAGTACCAGGTGGTGGATATGTTCATGTTCCTTGGTCCAGGCAGGATATATTATCTTTTACGAATGATTTCCCCAGATTAAGAGAGAAACCAGTTGAATGGTACAAACAGGTAGAAAGGTTTGTGAAGGTCTCGAAGGTTCTTTTAAAGGATTTGGATGGGTTGTTTGACATTGTTGTTCCGGCAGATTTGTGGACAGAATGTAGGATCACCGTTGATTGGCCGAAAGAAGAATATCCTAGAGATCCAAAAACAGGTGCACCATCTGAAGAGGTGATGAAAAAGTATAATCAAGTAATCACTTTCTTAAAAGGAAAAATTTCCCCTAAGGAAACAGCTTGGGTTAAGATAGACAGAACGACCCAAGAACCGAAAGAGTCCATGCAAGCCTACTATGAAAGGTTGTTACAAGTATTTAAACAGTACAGCGGATTTGAGAATATTGGAGACAAAGATATGGGACATTTTGTGTATCGTTTTGTGTTTGGGTTGAAACCGGAGATTAGTAATATCATTCAGTAACATTTGATTTGTTGGCAGAGTAAAACAATTGATGACATTTTGAGGTATGCGAAGTATTGCAGTGATGACATTGAATCAAGACACAAGAAACTAAAGGAGAAAATGATGTGGGCACAAGTGAAGGTAGCAGAGCAGCAAGAGGTAAATAATAATTCTCAGACAGATTTTCAGATGAATGGTCAGAATCAAAATGGTCAGATACCCAATGGAGGTAAAGGTAGAGGTAAAATTAGTAAAGAAGAGGCTAGGAAGAAATTTCCTTGTCATGCGTGCGGAAAGATTGGACATTGGAAGAATGAGTGTAGATCTGCTCAAAAGAATAATGGGGTAAATCAAAATTTAAATCCACAGATGCAGAATGAGGTGGTTGTGAACCAGCAGCAGCAGGTAGTTACCCCACAGTTACAGGTGCCACAAGCTCCTATGCCAAATAATGTGAATGCTCAGGTGCAGAGGTACGGTGTGAACACTGGATTTCACGAAGGTGACCAGATCGGTAAGAATCAAAGTATGCAAATGGTTCCGCAATATTGGTTGCAGTGCAATGAGAATGATTCAGACTCATCTCAATGACGTTGCCTGAGGGGGGAGGAAGAGTGCTTACTTTGCGCATCTTTGGCGGTAGATCAGTCAGGTCCATTTGTCGAAGGAAAGGTGGAAGGTAATGATATTACATTCCTGGTGGACACTGGTGCTACCCTTTCTGCTGTGAGAGCAGCAGAAATTCCAAACCTACCCCTCTTGGGAGAAACTATCCAAGTTGTAGGAGTCTCAAATAAGCATATTAGAACCCCAGTCACAAATCTAATAGAAGTTTATATTGGAAACTTCAGAGACATGCATCGGTTTGTGGTATGTGACTCGAGTCCAGTAAATCTCTTAGGTAGAGATTTGTTATGCAAGATGAATTGTACCATCTACTGTACACCAGATGGTATTGCGTTTCAGACACCTGATGAGGATGTTGAATTCAAAATGATGTTAGCAAAACAAGGGACAGAAGTGGATGAGTTGTTTTCACTTCTCACAGAAGAGATTTTGCCTGAAGAATTAAGAAGTACAGTGAGGTTGGATGTATGGGATTTTACAGGAAAAGAAATCAGCCTAATGACAAATGTAGACCCGACTCAGGTTACGGTGAAAGAGGGTGCTGTGTATCCAAACACTCCTCAGTACAAAATGAGTCCAGAAGTAATTACGGGAGTCACTCCTGTGATTGATCAAATGATTGAACAGGGAATTTTGAGAGAAATAATGAGCAGTCCTTGTAATTCGCCCAATATAGGAATTAAAAAGCCAAGTGGAAAATATAGAGTAGTACAGGATTTAAGAAAGATTAATAAGATTGTGGTACCTTGCTGTCCCGTAGTACCAAATCCAGCAGTAATCCTTTACCAAATTCCATGTGATTCAGAATGGTACACAGTGATTGATCTGTGTCAAGCATTTTTCTCGATTCCCTTGCATCCGGAGAGCCAATATCTTTTTGCGTTCCGGTTCGGAGACCGTGTCTTGGCATGGTGCCGAGTTCCTCAAGGGTATACCGAGAGTCCTTCAATCTTTAACCAGATTCTGAAAAGATGTCTGGAGACTTTGATCATGCCAGGAAATTCAGTCTTGGTTCAGTACATTGATGACCTACTTGTGGCATCAAAGACCCGAGAGGCATGTGTGACAGATACCATTGCCTTACTGAACCATTTGGCAAAAGGAGGACACAAAGTGTCACCAGCAAAATTACAATTCTGTAAACAAGAGGTCCAGTACTTAGGACACAAAATAGAAAAGGGAGTCAGAAAAGTAACCCCAGAAAGAATTAGTGTGATTAAACAGATGAGCCCACCAACCACTCAGAAAGAAGTTCGAATGTTTTGGGAATGGTTGGATACTGTAGGCAGTGGATCTGTGGTTTCTCTCTGATTGCAAAACCTCTACAGAGGTTGACACAAAAAGATGTGAAAGATCCGATTGTGCTGGACGATGAAAGTATGGAAGCCTTTACTAAATTGAGAAACAGTCTTTGTCGAGCACCTGCATTGGGAATGCCAGATTATGCAAAGGATTTTGCATTGTACTGTTGCGAAAGAGCGGATGTGCACTTTCAGTCCTAACTCAGAAACATGGAATGGCACGACGTCCAGTAGCATATTTTTCTGCTACTTTGGATTCAGTGGCTGCAGCGTTACCAGGCTGTTTGAAAGCAGTAGCCGCCACTTGTGTGAGTCTGGAACAAAGTGAAGCGATTGTGATGGGCTATCCACTCAAAGTGTATGTGCCACATTCTGTTGCGATCCTTTTAACTCGAACCTGGACTCAATATCTGACCTCTAGTCGGCTGACTAAGTTCGAGAGAGTGATTCTGGGTGCTGAAAATGTGACTGTGGGGAGGTGCACAACTGTAAACCCGGCAACTCTATTGCCAAATTCTCATTGTGAGGAAGTGAGAGAGGAAGCGGATCATGATTGTTTGGATGTGACAGAACTGTGCACCAAACCTAGGTTTGATATAGAGGATATTCCTTTGGAAGAACCAGACTGTGAGATATTTGTGGATGGGTCATGCTTAAGAAATGAGAAAGGCGAATTATGCACTGCCTATACTGTTTGCACCATAGCGGGAGTTCTAGAAGCATCCTGTCTAAAAGGGGTAAACTCTGCTCAAATTGCTGAATTGATAGCTCTAATCAGAGCCTGCAAAATTGCCAAAAGTCTGAGGGTGACCATATTCACAGATAGCCAATATGGGTTTGGGGTTGTCCATGATTTTGGACAGCTATGGATGCAGAGGGGATTTCTGACTTCTTCAGGTTCCCCTATCCGTAACAGCAAAACTGTAAAAGAATTATTGGATGCTTTGCAATTGCCTAAAAGAATTCAGTGGTCAAATGTGCAGCACATAAATCAGGAGATGATTATGTGACGAAGGGCAACAGCTATGCTGACCAAATAGCGTTTCTGTGCACGAAATTTAATGGCTTTAAACAGAGCAATTGAAAGGGGAAATACTGAATGCCATCTTATGTTTACAACCACATATGAAACTTGGGATGAAGTGAGGCAGATGCAGGAAGAGGCAAGTAATGAGGAAAAGGAAATTTGGAGAAATACAGGTTGTAGAAAGCGAGCAGAAGATGAAGTGTGGGTCTATTTTGACAAAATACCAGTCTTGCCAGATTCCTTACTCTCCCATATGGCCAGGGTATATCAGGGAATTGCACATGTTGGAAGAGATGCAGTGATCAGACTCTTCAAGCAGTCATGGTATAACCCAAGGTTGAGGGTCATTGCAGAGAGCCTTTGCCAGAGGTGCATCATTTGTCAGAAGCAAAATCCAGGCAGAAAGACAGTTGTTAGTTGGGGACGAATTGGAAGAGCAGGAGGACCATTTACTTGCCTCCAATTAGACTTCATTGAGCTGCCCCCATGTAATGGGCTGAAATATGTGTTGGTTGTTGACTGTTTGTTCTCTCGCTGGGTAGAAGCCTATCCGACAAGAAGGAATGACAGCTTAACTGTAGCCAAACTACTTCTAAGAGAACTGATTCCTAGGTTCGGATTTCCAGTCACCTTAGAGACAGATAGAGGAACATACTTTCATAATGAGATAATTCGGATTATTTGTGCAGCATTACAGATTGAACAGAAGCTGCATCGTGCCTATCGACCAGAAGCATCTGGAATGGTTGAGCAGTTAAACGGCACAATAAAATCTAGGTTAGGAAAGGTGTGTGCATCCACAACACTGAAATGGCCTGACGCTTTACCCCTTGTACTGATGAGTCTTAGAAGCATTCCTGACAAAAAGACGGGTTTGAGTCCACATGATATCCTAATGGGTAAGAGCAATGAGGCAAGCATACATACCAGCGATCAAACTGATGAATATATCTGATGATCTAGTGCTTGATTATTGCAGAGGATTGGCTGATCTGGTGCGTTCTGTGTCTCGCCAGGTTGGAGAAGATGCCACAACAACACAGCCGAATCAAGCTCATGATCTGAGTCCTGGTGAGTGGGCTCTCATCAAGAAACACATGAGAAAATCGTGTTTAGAACCCAGGTGGAGCAGTCCTTACCAAATAATTCTGGTGACGACGACAGCAGTGAAGTGTGGTGGACTGCCAAATTGGATTCACGCAAGCCACACTAGACGAGTCCCAAGTCCACTTGAAAGACAAGAGCAGCAACTGGTAAACAAAAGTCAAAGACCAGAGGTTGAAGTGTGTGAAGCTGAAGAATCTAGAATAACAGATTCTGAAGAACAAACGGATGACGAACAGCCGAGCACAAGTCAAGTAAAGTGGGCACCAGCTACTGGGTCTCGTGCTGTTGTACCAGAGGAAGGTGAAACTGCTGTTGAACCAGGAGAAAGTGAGTTTACTGCTGAACCAGAAGAAAGTGAGTTCACTGTTGAACCAGAAGGAAGTGAGTTCACTGTTGAGCAAGGAATCAGTGAAATTACTGTCGAAACAGAAGAAACAGAAGTTGCTGAAAAACAGAAAGAAAGACAGATAGAAGGAAGGGCAAATAAGAGAACCTGTGAACCAGATACAGAAGGTGAAAAAGTAATTCAAACCAAGAAACCAAGAAAAGGTGATAATTGGCCAGGTGGAGTGAAAAGACTGAAATACACTCTTGTGAGGAGAAAGTCAAAGAAAAGACAAGAGCAAAGTAAGGAGGTCTCAAGTCAGACAGAACAAGAAGAGTCAGGAGAAGAATTAGTACGAAAAACAAGAAGAGTAAGAATTCCAAGTTGAAAATATACAGCACCAGAATGGATTTACGTCATCTTGGAAGAAATTGAAAGCTCAGATCCAAGTGAAGAAAAAGACAAATCAGACACTGAACATGTTGATGAAAGTAAATTGAGACCACCTTAAAAAAATTGTGACAAAAATTAAGGTGCAACATTGTCAGCTGGAAGAAGAAGTAAAAGAATTCTGAAGACCTAAAGAAAAGAAAATAAAAATAAAAGAAAGGGGTAAAGAAGAAAGTCTGAAGTGTAGGATTACACTATTTTTCCTAGAATGTAATTTTTTTTTAGTAAAGTTTAGTGTTTATAGATTTAGATAATATTTTTTATATATATTTGTTGGTAGAATACAAAATGGCTAAAGAAAAGATGACTGAACATCCAAAATCTAGTCTAAAACGTAGATGTATTAAAGCTTGCTTATGTAGTGTCTTGCTGTTAACATTCATGTGGATGTTACTAACTGTCCTTGTACCTATCCTAATGGTAACTAATAATGCAAATAATACTAATGATGTAACAAGTGAAAGAGTGAACGTTGTTACCAAAGGAACACCTAATACCAACATAGAACAAATGGATGGAAGCATTCTCCATCATGATAAATCAATTAATGATTTCTCGTTAAATGTGTTTACTAAATTGTTGTATGAGTATATTGGCACAATGAATGTGAGTGATTGTTATGTGTGCATGCAATTACCTTTGTCTGTCTCAGAGGGGGTGACGTACCATCACCTCCCTTTAACATATGGTGTGTCTTGCAGTGTATTAACAAGTTTGTTTTACGTGACAGGAAGCTCGAGTATGACTATTCTAATATAGATTTAGTGTTTTCAGAAATACCTGTTATTAAGGAACTAAATAAGATTTTGAGTAGTAAAAATGCACCTTATATGGGAGAGTTCTTCCATATGACTAAGGTTTTAGATGTACAATATGCTTATAAAAACAATTTAACATGTAGTTTGCAGATTGAAGAAAAAGTATTTATAGAAATGGTAGAAAGTAGAAGGGAAAGTTTCCAGAGAAAGGCTGCTGAACAGAAGTCGCAAGTTCCACCATGGGCTTTCAGGGAAGGAAATTATGAGAAAGGTGAAACATACGCTGCAATGTCCCTGGACTGGCATCAGAAGGGAAAACTATGTTTGCTTAGAATAAAAAGTAACTATAACAATTATTTCATCGGTACTAGTGAATGTGAGCATACCTTTCAAATTTCTGGTGGTTGGGGACTGAAGGGTGGAACTGATCCTGTCTTTCCAGGAGTTTATTATGTGTGTGGTAAGAAAGCCTACTATAGGTTGCCTGCACATTGGTATGGTAGTTGTTATTTTGCTATTGTCTTTCCAAAGGTCTATCACATGGACCGAAACAGCAACAGCCTAAAGGAAATAAATCACGGACTAACACGTAACAAGAGAGCAAGTTTCTCAGAAATAGTAGGTGATATTTTTGGTGCACTGATACCCTCAGTTGGAGTCGTTCTAAATTTGCATAAAATTCAAAAGTTATCCACAGTGGTTGATCGTTTATCAACAGATACTGCTGGTGGTTTCGAAATGATTGACACAGAAATGGTTGCAATCAGGTCGATGGCTTTGCAAAATTGACTTGCCCTTGATATCTTATTGGCAAAAGAGGGTGGAGTCTGTGGCATGTTGAAAATCCAACACTGCTGTACTTATATCCCCGACAAAAGTAAAGGGATTGAGGGATATATAAAGAATATTACAAAATTACATGAAGATTTGACCCAACTGGAGGTTGACGGTGTTTGGGAGAGACTTGGTAAGAGTTTCTCCTCTGTAGGTAAATGGTTTTCTATTTTTGGAAGTAGTTTATTAGGAAAAATAATAATGCCAATTATTTCAGTAGTTGTAGTAGCTTTAGTGATAATAACAACATACAAATGTTATAAGTGTAAGAGCGGGAAAAAGGAAATGACAGAATCAGAGAATAGACGAAGAGCGAGAAAGAAAAAAAGAGAGGAAATTGAGCTAGAAGAATACTATAATATGATGAAAGATATAGATGAAAGTGCCATAAAAAGAGAGAAGAACACAGAGTTTTAGATAAATGAAGATGGCACTCGGTATGGCAGGTATTTTTATAATGTCTCCAGAAAGCCATCAAAGGGGGGATTGATGGAGCAGGATTTCGCAAAAGAAACCTGCTCGAATGAATACCCCCATAATATGTACTAATAGTAAGTATTAATAGAAAATGAACGTGCACCTTACATGAACACAAGGGAAAACTGCTTTGCGCATGCATGCACTAACGTAAGATAACGCATGAAAGAACTAAAACCGTATTTACATTATGCTTTGAAAGAAACGAGAAACAATGCATGACTAGGCCGCATGTGCATTTCGTAGTTTGCATGTTGCAGCTTGCTTTGAAATAATAAATAATATTGTTTTTGCATAAAGCTATGCTCGGAAAAAAGGTAACAGGGAATAGTGCAAAGGTGGGTGGTAAACAGTGAAAACTACATTATCATATAATTAATGAATGTTCATTTTCCATTTGCTATAGTGAGATGGATGAGACGTCATTTTCCTTAAATTAGCCGAATAAAGGAGGGTTGGATAAATGAGTGAAACTGATCTGACAAAGGCACGTTGAAGTGCTGAGCACAGCAGAAGAAGTGAAAGGGTTGAAGGCCAATGTGATGATCGTCTGCCAAGGGATGTGACAGACCGTGGGACAGAAGGACTCCTTCCGTGGACATTGCTTAAATTTATATACAATTGTAACATAGATTAGATCGTGTGAACGGAACAATTATGGGAATAGGCATAAAACAATGAATAAGACCAAATATGAGTGAAGTCACCATGGTGTGACATACCACCCCCAAAATCCACCAATCAACTGTTAGTTACGTTAAATGTTACAACTGATATGGGACGGACATGTAGGTTTTAGGGTATAACTGGGGTGCCTTTAGGGGTGTGGTTAAGTTAGGCTGGTGAGGCTGAGAGAGAGCGGAGACGCGTCGCTGTTCGTCGGTTTGCAGAGAGGCATAGCTGCCTGCTGTTCCTGTCCCTGAAATCTTTGTCCCCTGACTCTATTTCAGGGGACCCCCACCATCACTTAGGCCAGAGGGGTGGTTTTCTACAAATCCGTCGGGTTTGTATTATTCTGACTCATTCTTGCATAATTTATCTGCAAATGTATTTTGTCTCTGAAACCTTTGTCTCTTCATCTATCCACTCCTTCATGCATAATGTCATTATTTGATTGATGAGTTTGTCTCTATCTGAATTTCTGATATTTTCTCTCCCTTTGTGAGTTCATTGTTTGCACTTGTAACCGTATGCATTGAGCAGTTTATCACTTAATTTGAGATAAACTTTATTAACTTCAATGAGAGTCTGTGTTTATTTAGTTGATCGAATGATTAGTCAGATAAAGGAGGATCATTACCATCAACTATTCAACTAATTGGTTCATCGACCAAGTAGAGGGAAAGTTGATGTATAAATTAGATAAGTATTTGGAAATACTATACATGAATCTTAGGAGGAAGAGAATTGAACTTTTATAAACATTGACCCCAGCGCATCAGGGATTTGGGTGAATGTGTATGGGCCATTGTTCTGTGATATTATTGAGTATTGGTCCCTGATCAGGTTTTGGCCTCACGCTGGATCATGTGCTAGCATGGCCCTGGGTGCTAGCGTGATTCAGGAGCCCTTGAGTAAGTCCTCTTCTTCCATCAGTTGTCAGGAGTTAGGAATCTTTTTCCAACAGGGCTTTTCTTCTTTGTGTGGAGTCTTCCCAGATTCAGAAATGTACTGAGACAGTAGTGGATTGAGTGGCAGATATAAATGTTCATTAGGCAGTAATTGCAGAAATTATACCACCAAATTCTATGTATGCTCTTACGTTCCTCATCTCCTTTTACCGTTATTCCTCTTTGACTTACTTTAACATTACACAGATTCACCTATTGCAAGGTGTCACACCACATCTGTAGGTTCTTGCATCTGCTCCTTGGCCACTCCCCTATTGATATGAGCTCTATTCCTATCTAACTGGGTCAAAACTGCCACCACCCTCTATTGTGAGTGAAGCCTGGGTACCTGGAAAAATCCTGGGAATGAATAAGAGCCCTCTCTGGCATCTCCAAGTCAAAAGATGTAGTAATAAAGCTTCCTTATTTCTTCAAACTGTTCCTTTCAACTCATAGACGGCTAATCTCTGTTATAAGGTCAGCAGTTAACACTAATCCACACTTCCTGGGCTCAGAGGGAGATTATTTTCCTAGAAGCTAGGGTTGTTAACTCTTCCAGGCAAGTTGTAGTCCAGCTCTGGACATGCCAAATAGCAACACGGGTTTTAGGCCAGTTTTGGCTCAGGCAGCACAAAGTAAATATTTACTAAGTTACTTTTCGCTTAAGTTAAAAAATCTGATTTCACCATTAAATCAGATTTTGAAATTTTAGAATTAACTTTGAGGCATTTCAAGCATTTTCCCCAGCAGCGACATGAAATAAAGATTTTAATCTAATCTAGGTCCTTTCAAGGAAAGTGTACCAAAGTCTACACAATGAAATCGCACTTGGCTTTTAGTTTACTGTAAGAGCACAACAACCCGCATATGTGTTTTTCCCTATTTTGTTCTAAATTACCACCCTGCCCTGTGATCTTACAAAGCTAACTTTAGGTGTGACTTATGAATATATAAAATAGTCTTTCCTCCATGGCAAAGTCACTTTTCCCTGTCACTGCAGTGCAATTTAGCTGCAGCTCAGTTATAGCACAATGGCGATCCTGGCAGACACATATTTCTGAACACATGTGGGTAGTGTAAATACACAATACAACCCCCTTATGATATTTAACTTCCACAACATACATGCTTTTATGTACCATCTAGCACCATCTTGCAGGACACCAATCGGGTGAGTCCAATATAACAAATACTATTAAAGGGTCAGGGCACAAACACTGTGGCATTGACTAGCTGTATCGAATCAAATCGACAATAATCTTTATTCGATTTCATATTGTAAATCATAAAAGCATACAGAAAATAATATACATTACTCAAGTTAAAAAGATTCTGAATAAAAATGTGTTAAAACATGTACAATGCTAATAAAATTGATAAAAGTACGTTTGCTTTATATGATTAAATAATTCGCTATAATAACTTTCTACGGGTGATAACAGCCCATAAATACCGTGACAAATCAGCACAGAGATACAAAATCGGAAGAGATTATAAATACAAACATGCGGGTCGACACTGCACAAAGTTAAATACCTTAACAATGGCTTGATTAAACGTTTTCTCAGATCTGAGTAGTGTTTGCAGAAAAAAAACAATGTGCGTAGTGCTCTGTATTGATACTTTATCACAAGGGCATTTCTCCAATTCAGGTGACCAGTTTTTACATCAGGAAAGCTAGTTAGATGATGAAAAATGTCCAACCTAAATCGTATCAATACAAATCTATGGCAGTTGTTGTGTACATTTATTAGATAGGGTTGCATGTCATAAGTAGTCAAGATCAATTGGTTCTTAAGTACAGAAAATTTCAATAGTTCTGTAGATAACCTTAAATCTTCAACCAATATTAGACAATCAGATTTTAGTTCTTTCCTAGAAATGTTAGTCAAAGACTCTGGAGAATCAAAGTACTCAGAATAACCCAGATCAGCTAAAAAATGTTTCACGTACTTGACCCAAGGGATTTTAAGGGTGTACGAAGATTGAAGACAGCCCTTTATAATGTCTCGGTTTAAGTCCGTGAACTTGGATGATCAGATTTTGTGCAGGAGCAAGACAGGCTGAATCTTAATCAGATCTGTTAAGAAGGGCACCCCCAATTCCGAGTGACAGGCGAAAGTAGAGCAACTTTTAAGAAGGGCAAGGAAGATTCCTTAAAAAATCATTTTCAACCCATTGCAAAGATTCAACATTAACATAGTCGCACAGCTCCGCCCCTTACATGGTGGTAGTCCGACATTTAGCTGTATATATACTAGCTGTGTCACTATGCACAGAGTCCTAATATCAGCATTTATAGTGTACGGAAAACAAAAAAAAATTTGGGGTGACCAGCCAGAAAAGGCAAATTTGCTGCACACTATATGCGCCCAATTCCCAAAAATAAACAGAGAAGTGCAGGCTGAGATTTCAAATTCAGTACGTTTCTATCAGTACAACTGGAAAGTTGAGCCAGGCACAAGTTTCCCAGGGTTTCAAAGTGTGCCTTGTGAGCCTACAGGGCGATAATATATTAAAATAAGGGCCAACTACATTTTGCGGTTGGTGTGCTCTCACGTTAAAATAAAACCCAAAAGCTATATTATTGTGTAGATGTTGCTACATTTTTCCCTGAACGGGCCTAAATGTGATTAAAAGATTTATTTCTTATCTCCCATGGAATGCCTTTCTGGGGCAAGTCACTGCATAGTATTACTACAGATTTACCCAGCACCACCGGCCCATGCAAGGTGGCCTTGTGTGGCTTGGTATATTTCATCTAGGTTTTGCGTCAGCCTTACGTTACCTTGCATGGCGCAAGGGTGGCGCAAAACTTTGAAAAATCTGACCCTCTATGTAATTCTACAGTCACATTTTCCATGCCTATTTATTTGTCTATCTGTTTATCTTTCTGTGTGCCTATCTGTCTATGTATCTATTCATCTATCAATCTATGTAACTATACATCACTGTCTATTTATACAGCCCTCCTTATCTGTCTTTGAAAGTCTCTCTATTTATCAGTCTTTCAAATCTCTTCTATCTATTTGCAAAAAAGATTTACAATTTTTACAATCTTGGAGGTTGAAGCTGCAATTAACAAAATAGTCCCCGCGAAAGCTGCTGGCCCGGATGGCCTGCCTGGTGATCTATTTCTGGCTGACTGCACCCAATGGGCACGTTACATTTTGTTGTTAACAAATGCCATAGCCGACGGAGCACCAGTCCCGTTGTCTTGGAAATCTGCTGAAATAGTCCCCATATACAAAAAGGGAGCAAGAGACGATCCCGCCAATTACAGACCAATAAGTCTGATTGATGCTGTGCAGAAGGTCCTTGGCCGGATGCTTCTGCACAGGATCCAGACATGGTCAGAGGATGGGGATATTATTTCACAATTCCAGGCAGGCTTTAGAACAAAGACAGGGACAATGGACCAGGTATTCAGATTCCTTCTAATATATTGGAAGGTTATGGTGTTAGGCAGAGGCAGTCTCTATCTAGCATTTATTGACTTGAAGACTGCCTTTGATCTGGTTCCTAGGTCCAGGTTATGGGTTACGCTTGGTGAGATGGGTATACCCCATTTTGTTCTTAATTTACTAGTTCGGCTGCACGAGGGAAATTTTGCCCAGGTCAGGTGGGGTGAGCAGGGTCAACTTACTGAGCGCATCCCTGTCAAGAGAGGAGTAAGGCAGGGATGCGTTCTGGCACCAACGCTCTTCTCCCTATACGTGAATGGTGTAGTGGACTTTCTCCTGGAGGAGCCGGCTGACTCTCCTGTCTTGGGGGGCAAAAAGATACCGACCCTGTTGTTCGCGGACGACACGCTATTGATATCTAAGACCCCGGCTGGGTTGCAGCGTCTAACTGATAGATTTCATCTTTTCTGTGAGAACCGGGGTATGGTTATAAATGCCAATAAAACCAAATTTATGGCTTTTAACCCTCATAGAACATGTAGGAATGGCCCTCTCTTAGGTGGGGTTCCCCTTGAAAAGGTCGCCTTTTTTGATTACCTAGGTGTAAGATTCTCTGATAAAATGTCGTGGAAACCCCACCTAGGTAAGATGTTGATGGCCGACAAACTCTTGGCTAGTGCAATAGCAAGAGAACACCGTCTTTCCCATACTAGGCCTGTTGCTCCAGCCCTTCAGATATATGACACTAAGGCTGTTAGCGCTTCTCTTTACGGAGCTGAGGTCTGGGGGTTCAATAATCTCGACGAGCTCTGGAGATCAGAATACAAATTTTTAAGAGATCTAGTTACAGCACCAAAACATATCCCCCTCACGCCGCTACTAATGGACATGGGCAGGCGAGCAATAAGTGATGTTGCTAGGCTGCGTCCCCTGCTCTTTTGGGCTCGCATTAGGAGGACCCCTGAGCTTTCCCCCTATGCAGAGGCCCTTACTGAGGTTATTAGGCTCGACACTGGGGGAAAATTGGTTGGATATGTGATATTAGGAAAACGCTATCTGCAATTGGGCTTTGTGGCTGTTGGACCAGGCAGGAGCCCCCAAGGAGAGAAGACCTTAAACGTCTGTACTGGGAATGGGTGGACCAACGAGCGATTAGTAGGCTTAATGTGGGTAGATTGACAACTGAGTTTTACTACCACAAACAATGCAGTTACTATGAGCCTTATCTTGACCTGATCACAGTACCCAGAGACAGACTACTCTATATGCATTTTAGGTATGGCTCTCTTCCAGAGGGCGAAGTGATAACAAAATGGTCGGTCACCAATGGAAAACATTGTCCTAGCTGCCAAGCCCCTGTGGAAAGTATTGCCCACTTATTGTTTGTCTGTCCAGCGTATAAAACATCACGGAGAAAATGGCTGAGTCCGATTTGCCGACAACTTGGTACACGGGAGCACCAAGTTGCACTCCGTATTCTTAAGTCAGATTCCAGACCTTTTTATCTAGTTGCATAGCAAAGTATTTGGGGCAGGCATGGCTGATTCGGTGGAAAGCGCTTGCAAGAAAGACATAGCCTCTATGCACTGATAAATTGCCAAGATCTAAAAGTTTTAATAGTATTCTTGTTAAAATCACTATGCACAAGCACTTTATTCTTTTTAATTCTTGAAGTCTCCTCTTGTATTGTACTGTTTGTAAACGAAATGATGAAATGCTGTTTGGTTTTTAATCAAATTTTAGGATGATTGAGCGTATATTTATCAATGTATCTTTTTTATCCATATTAATTTTTTTTTTTAGTTATGTCATTATTGTTCCATGATGCTTTTATGACTTTTTATGTCGAAATAAAGCTTGTGTGATTGAGTGATTGATTGAAAAAGATTTACCAAAACATTGCAAATAAGCATTACAATTCTAAGTTTCTTTTTTAGGTCTAGTGTTAGCCAAGACCTTTCGATTTTATTGAAAATATATGCATAACATTGTTAGCTATAGGGGATTTCAGTCAGACTTTATCCATTAGTCTGTTGTTATGTCATTCACATTTGTCTTCTACCCACTCCAGAATGCGTCATGGAGCAATGGGTCAGCCACTTCAGCTATTGGCTAACTTCATTCTGAGGTACAGCATGCTCCCCTTTCACAAGTAGCGTATGCACACACAAAGTAGTTACCTTCAGTACTAGGGACTACTACTATGATAATGTGTGATTTTTAAAGACTAAAAAATATTTTTGCCTTTAGCCAATGCCTTTTTTAGATTCATGTGGGCCCTCCAATGTCCCCAACAGTAACGTTTTGCAAAAACCATGACAGACCAAAACAAGAATTTCCAAAGCCAAACGGCTGGCAGTCAGTGCCAGACATATTAGCTTTGCCAATGCATGTTTTCTTTCTTTTCGCCTTATAAAATATACTTATATGGAAGCACCTCCTCTCAAACTCATCAACCCTCTCCATTTCCACAAGGGAAAGCGATTTATCCCTGCCCTTTATAGGGATACATCTCTGAATATTTCCAGGGTGGCACTGGGTCAGATAAAATATTATGAATACACCCAATCTCAAGTGTTAGTGACCATTTCCAAACTTTCTATGGTATTTTGTGAGGAATTGGGTTATTAATTCGGCAGGATGTACCCCTAACAACTCAATTGGGATCCCACACAAGGCATTATCTTGGATTAAGTAATTTCCGACAGATAGGAGACAAACAGTCACACTAGGACAATTCTTTTCCACAGAAAGATAAGTCGACATGGGAATGCCACAGGGATCGTTCCTCAGTCCCGCCTTCTTTAATATCTATATGGTTCTCCCTGATCACATCTTACGACATCGAGACCATCTCCTATGCTGATGACACACAGCTGGTTCGCTCTCTGGACAAAAAACCCTGACCTCTGAACAGAATTTTCAAAACTGTCTCTCTGACATCATCCCTTGGATGCAAAATAACCACCTCACATGCAATACTGAGAAAACTGAAATTTTACTCTTTGGCAAATGCAATCTATTTTCTCCAGCACAATGGTGGCCCAATTTTGTACCACCTCCCCCTCCCCATGACAACTGTAGAAGTAGCAAAGAATCTGAGGGCGAACTTCGACACTGCCCTTTCATTTGGTCCACAAGCATTAGCAGTGGCAGGCATGTGCTTTAATCTAGTAAAATCCCTGAAAAAATTATTTCCCCTACTTTCCTCTCTGTCAGAAAAACGGTTGCATTCGCCCTAATTACTTCCAGACTAGACTATTGTAATAGCCTCTATGCTGGTTGCTCCAAACGACTGATACACAAGCTCCAGATGGTCACACTTGCTGCAGCAAGACCAGTGCTGCAACTTTATAAACAGAGTTCTGCCTCCGCAGCCCTGAAGAAATTCTATTGGTTACCTATCTGCAAAAGGATCCTCTTCAAGATCCTATTACTAGTCTTTAGAGCATTCAATAAGATGGGACCCAAATATATCACAGCCTGGTTCTGCCACCATAAGACACAAAGAACATGGAGATCCTCTTACAACAACCTTCTAATGTCCCCATCCTTCAGACTCAAAACCTCGGGGGCAAATCTTTCCTGGTGCAGGGGCCCAAAGCCTGGAACCTACTCCCCATCTCTCTCAAGTTCATTGAAACTGGAGCAAAATTCAAAAAATGCCTTCAAACCTGACTCTTTCTTGCCCCCAATGCAGTATGTCTTTCCCTCATTCAATACCACCATCCTTTCAGTCCCGATCCTCACACATTACACAGGGACTCTTGCTTTACCCAGCACAGCACCAGGATGCTCAATTGCGACTGACAGTGCGCTCACTATATAAGCACCAAATTCAATGAAATTCATGCAATAAAACAACACTGGTTAAGTCAAAACACAGATCTGAGATAATCTCTGATTAATCCCTGGGAGCTATGGCACAACAAGAAGCAATCCTCAGATAAGTGCAGGTTAAGTTCAAATTCAATCATAACAACAATTTTAAAATAAAGAACACAACATAATAACATTTCCAAGCCACTTGTAGAAAAATAGATAAATATTCAAAAATAATTAAGAGGCAAGATTGTTAAAATAGGTTAAGGGGAAACTGGAGATATGATTTTTGTTTTAGGTGTTAGAGCAAAAAGTCCTAAGAAAAAGTAAAGCCCCAGCCAATAGTTACAGTCCATGGCTGATCTGGACCGAGGTGTGATTTCAGGCTGACAGCAATGGTGGAGAGGTCAGCGAATTAAGGGGGTCATCCTACTCAAAGCTTTTACCTTCAGATTTAGTCTCTGAAAAGGAAGTCAAAATCTTCCAACAATTTAAAATTCCAAGAGTCCCTCGAAGTCTGATACGCTGCCGTCAAAGTCCCACTGAAGCCATTGGTTTTGGTGCCAAAAGTTCAGACCAAGTCAAACCTGGATTGCTTTACAGGTAGATAGCTTTGCTTCTTCAACCCAGTCCATGTTTTTACCTTCGGACTTAGTCACTTTTTATGGAAGTCAAAAATCCTCCAGCAGAACAAGGCTGGAAGCCATAGCTGGGCATGGCTCCACAAATCTGGATACCTTCACAATGATGTACCGCAGGACCAGTTGTCACTGCAGCAAAGAGCTCAGAGTGAGATAAACCTAGTTTTCTTGTACACCTTAGGTGCAATCTCCCTGGTAAGCCTAAGCACCTTGTCCCACTCCTCCAGAGGTGGAAAAATGGTTAAATCCCAATCTTTTCCAAGTGGTGAAAAAGATTCCCCTAACAGTGCTGCAGTTCCTAGCTCCTTATGGAATGCTTCTACCACCAGGTCTCTCCCCAGTGAGGTCTCCTGCAGGATCCAGTCCTGTGTGGTTATCTAGGCCTTCTTAGAATGTGGAATCCTACTGTTTTTTTGTGTGTCCCTGAAGCAGGCAAACAGGATGCCAACTAACTGACCCTTGGAGACAGCTCCCGTTCCTGGGTGCCAACAGGAGCTATCAGTCTTTGAGCCCTTGAGTAAGTCCTCTTCTTTCAGCAGGAGTCAAGCATCTTCTTACAAAATGGTCTTCTTCTTCAGATGTCCAGGAATGTTATAAAGAGGTGGGGATTGATGTGTAAGATGTATCCTAGCACTAATCAGTGATTGGAGTAATGGTACCACCCAATCCCAACTATTTATTCGGAGCCCCCCACCTTCTTCTGCAGCACCTCCTCTTTGCCTGACAGTACAATTATCCAGGAACCTCTATACCAAGATGGCAGAACTCAGCTGCCACCCAGTAGGCCTTTCCTTAGCTCCTTAGCCACCCCTAGTTAGATGAGCCCTCCTACCATCTGACAAGGTTATAACTGGCTCCCCTACTGTGACTATAGCTTAGTTGTCTGGAATAGTCCTGGGAAGAAGTAGGATAAACCCTCCCTGGTTTCTCCAAGTCAAAAGAGATAGTGATAATGCTGCTCTCTGTTCTGCCAACTGTTCCTGTCCACTACCAGATAGTTAATCCCTATTATGTGGTCATCATTTAACACACATTTATTCTTTCTGAGTGCAGAGACAAACTATTGTACTACTAGCCAGAGTTGTTTACTCCCCCAACCAGGAATGTGCATTCCAGCTCTGGAGGTGTGAAGAGCACTGCCATATGTCACTGAAGTGCATCTAAACTGCAGCCACAGCACAGTGTTGCCCTGGCAAGCATATATTTGTTGTCATATATGGGTGTTGTAAATATGCACTCAGGCCCACATATGACATTTTACTTCCATGCCATAGGTATATTTTCTGTACCATCTACAATGATCTTACAAAACCTTTAAATAGACCAATAGGGTGAAACCAAATTTGCGACTAAAATGTTGGGGCCAGAGCACAGGCACAGTGGCTCTGACAAGCAGCATCACAGGCATATAGGCCTAAGGCCAACAAAAATAGGGTCCAGAAGAAGGTGGAAACTTTGGGATAACCAAGCAGAAAAACAAATTTGCTACACTTCCATAATCAAGAACCCTACTGCCTATACATGGAGCAGGATTTACCCTTTTGCAAAATGCCACCATTTTGATGGAGGTATTATGCGTGCATAAATTAACTTATGAATACAAATTCACTTCTGGTTAATTCTCTGCACTCATAAAACATGTAATTTTCATGTATTAGCTGAAGGCATATTTGGCATTATGAAGACATGCTTTAGAAATTCAATAAATAAATAAAATTAGTTATGTATATTTGCCTACCAAGGACATGTCACACTGTGAAAAACATAACTTAAAGGCTAGCGTTCTATATAATGAAATCCGGCACAAAATCTTACTTCAACAGCAATTAGATTACTGAAATATATGCTTCTTCAGATATTCCAGCATATTCTGTTTTTTTATATTCCAATAATAAAAGTAAAGTGTTTAATCTTTGGAGTGTAGTGTTAATTGCGTGAGTCAGTCATTAAACTAACATTATTTGAACATGATGTCTGTCTTGTATGTCTATATACTGTTTCGAAGCTATTTGAAAGCTATTTAAACGCGTCCAGTGTTCTGTCAAGGGATTCTTTTTCATAATGGAGAGAAATTGATGAAATAATGATATATAATCAATTTTAAACGTTTTAAACTCAGCACAGTTATAAAATGTAACAGCGGTCTTGTTTTGAAAAGTTGCCTTTGCTTAACTTGATTTAAAAGTGTGCGAAATCTGGCAGTGGGTTCTGAATAGACACTATTGCAATTAAGAGCACCTCTGAAACTTTGGGTATGACTGATAACTGCGAAATCAGACTTGTTAACGCACCCATTCAAAGTGTAATTTTTGGCTCAGTCCTGCAAGTAGGGAAATTTCATGAAAACAGGTCATAGTTTAACCAAAGCTGAATTGTCACCCAAGAGATTTGTTTTGATCAACACAGGTGGCACACAACTAACCTTAAAATGCCATAGACTAAAGGATGCCATCGCCACAGATTCCACCCTGAAACCATCCTTAGCTAAATGCCCCCTATCAGAGTATAATTCCAACCCACCTGAAACTCAGTTCGTGCTCAACGGCAGCATTTTTCTCCATGCATCGCCTTCTGCAGCAGGCCTCTTTAAGCCACATAGACACAAATCTCTCCTTCAATGACCAGGAAAAAAAGAAAATCCAGATAGCCTGGCATAAGCAAAGTCTTCAACTACCATAGAATCAACAGAATCCATACTTTCATAGTTCCAACAACTTTCACTGCATGGTCAAAACAGTCATACGATCACACAAAAACACAGACAGTGCGCAACCCACCAGCCCCATTAACTATATTAATCTTGTACTGAATGAATACAGACGACAATCTGATCACAAACCCAATCAAATTTGACCAAACCTAGAAATTAATCCATTGGCACCCCCAAGAAATCCAACCTCAAGTTTGATTGCACAATCGACACATCCACTACAGCAAATAATAGTCTATCTTGATGTGGTCTTCACAGTGGGCAGCATTTTCCTCCAATGCCAGTGATACAATAATATTTAGGTAGGAAAACTCACAGAAAAATACCATCTCGGGACATGGGCCCATGCCCTAATGCCGTGGAAAAGCATCTCTCTATCTTAGAAATCTTTGCTCTGTGCAGTAAGTGGGAAAACAACTAAAAACTTAACTTTTTATCGTGTTCTTGATGTCCACGTTTGCTTACCTTGCTCATAGCACTAACGTGCTGTTTATTTGCTTTTCTTCCATTCAGGGAGGTTGTGTACCTGTGTTATAGGATGGGCTGCGGTCTGTCAGGTCTTCCAAAACCTTAAACATGGGAACAAGTGGCTTGGAAATGGGAGAGGAATCGTGGTCCTGAGTACCCCAATCAGGTCGCACTGGTTATCACGGATGATGTGCTTCGCTTGGCACAGGTGTTCCTGTTCTGACGGAGGACCTCCGTCAGAACAGGAACGCCTGTGCCAAGCGAAGCACAAGGCTTGCGTATTTGGCCCTTATCAAGGAGGCCGCCACAGGACGCACCGGATGCACCTGCGATACCTACATCATCCGTGATAACCAGTGCGACCCGATTGGGGTACTCAGGACCACGATTCCTCGCCCTTTTCCAAGCCACTTTGCCCTGAAGAAGTTCATTCTCAATGAACGAAACGCGTTGGCTGGAGCTAAAGTAATCTATTGACTTGCAAATAAAGGATTACCATATACTTAAACACTGGTCAGTCAAACTTATTGACAAGGACACTGTGGGAGTGCAACTCTCCATTTTGGTACAGATTTGAATCTGCCTTGCAGTTTGCACCGAACAACGGCAGGTGCAGGAGTTGTTTTTGCACACCAACACTTACCACGTGAAGCTAATTACTAGAGGAACTGAGCAGTGAGGTGCGACCACTGCGGTCCGCCGTTGTCTGTTGCATAATGTTTTTCAGCAATGGCCATGCTAATAGCTAAGCGACAGGTGTCAATACACTGGGGCAGAACGCAAACGCCATCGGTACAGACATGGCTATGGGATCTCACGTATTGTGAGACTATGTGCGACACATACTCCACACTGTTACCTGCTACATCGCGTCCCTGTGACATCTGGCAACCGCAAAAAAATTACTTACAGACCCATTCCATGGATCACTAAGATTCTGAAATATACCCACACGCTGCTGGTGTGTATTCACGCATAAACCTGGAAACATATCCAATCTTAGATAACCCCAATGAGGGCAAAGCTCGAGACTTTGTGCCTATGATAACGCGATGATTGTCCCTTGTGAAATTGCTGTACTGCAACTGCCTTCTTTGTATCGTATCAGTAAGTGTAATATGCTCCCTTGTAATGATATATGTTTTTTATTTCCCATGTTGTTTGTAAGAAGACACGTATATCTAACATAATGGTAATGCTGGTCCAGCTATGTGCGGGCCACTGACTTGTTAACCATCTGATTGGTTGTAATGTCTTTTGAGTTAAAAAGCAGTAAAAATAAATTTAAAAAAAAAAAGGGGGCGATTTGGAACTGACTCTAAATTTATTTCCAGCAGTGTGACATCATTCTGGGGCACTGAAATTGGGGTGATAAAGTTGGGCGCAGTATGATCTACTTCCTACACCTCACAGGAATCCTCAGAGTGGGTGGACATTGAAGAAGTGGTGAACAACCTTTAGGACATTTGTCCAAAAGATTAGACAGTCTTCCTAAGTCAAATTCTTAAAGCAGATAAAAGGTACAGCCAAATTGTCATGTCGTTATGTGATTCTCTTTTCTATGTGTATTTACTTGTGTCCAAATTTGTGTAATGGTATGAATTTGCAAGCTGCAAGCTTTAGGGTATGGTTGGAGCTGGCCCAATGTCGTATTGCTGCACCTAACATTGAAGATAGTATCTTTGTGTCTGTGTTGGAAGAAAGTATTATTAGGGATAAGGAACAATGTTGAGGACATGGACTAATTTCAGAAGGTGAGTTTGGGACTGTGGCTTAATTTTATTGAGGTGGTCAGAGTGGATCCTAGACCAGTAGAGATTTATGATAATTCTCATAGCAGGGTTGAGGCTTAGCTTAGCAACAACATCAGCACCTCTCATTTTCCAGTGTGATGAAAATCATAGGTAATTCATGTGAATGAATTGACACAGAAGATTTGTGCTACGACAGTTGCCTTCTATGTGATTAATATTATTGTTGAACTCTGGAGTTATTTACAATTTCATTAGAATTATATGCTTACAGGAAAATTTTAATGAGTAAAAATGTTTTAATTTTCACACTAATGCTGAATAATGTAATATGAATGGGTTTGAACATGCAGATTATGCACTTGTTGACCAGTAATAGAGAAGCCTGCCTTTTGTAAGGAACTAGCAGTTAAAGAAAGGTGTTACAAAGGTGATCTTGTTAGGAATCAAGCATGGTTTTTTAAGTATGATATTTGTTGTGCTGTGCTCCTAGTATAACCGTGGAGGTTATCGCTATGAAGTTTGCTTACTTTTGCCACGGTAGCTCGCATCGTCTAGTTTGTGTTTGAATGATGTTCTGTACAGTTAGCAAATGGGGGATCAAATGGACCTGCATGGCTACGGACAATTCTTTATTTTTTTATTTATATAGTTTTAGAGTTTTCTACAGCACAAACTTTACCCGAGTGTTTCAGAGCACTTTAAAGAGGTTGAACAGACATCACTTTTACAAAGTATACAAAGAAGATTAGTAGGTGTTTGACTTGGCCCTTTTTGGCTAAAGTTCCCTAAACTTTTTGCCTTCCCCCTAGACCTTTTTTCTGACATGGTGTTGCCAACTTAGATGCTTTGGGCACTTTGCCACTGCTGATCAGTGTCAAAGTGTAAGTGCTCCCTGTGTAAAGTGTAATGGTAATTGGTTGTTCATAATTGGTATGTTTGCCTTACTAGTAAAGTCGCTAGTAAAGTGCACTATGTGTGCCAGGGCTGATAATGCAAATGCTACTGGTGGGCCTGCAGCACTAATTGTGCCACCCACACAAGTAGCCCTAAAGAGAGAACTCAGGCCTGCCACTGC
This sequence comes from Calotriton arnoldi, assembly GCA_963921515.1. Taxonomy (NCBI): domain Eukaryota; kingdom Metazoa; phylum Chordata; class Amphibia; order Caudata; family Salamandridae; genus Calotriton; species Calotriton arnoldi. Next base: position 45,387 of record CAWUFW010022138.1, on the reverse strand, counting down.
AGTGCCTGCACGCAGTTTGCTAACTGCCATGTTGTCCTGACAAGTGCACCCACTTGCCAGGCCTTACCCTTCCCTTTCCATGCACATCAGACACCCCTATAGTAGGCCCAAGGTAGCCCCCTGGGCAGGGTGCAGTGTTTGTGAAAGGTAGGACATGTACTGAGGTGTGTACCATGTCCTAACAGTGAAATACTCTCCATTTCGTTTTTCACTGTTGCAAGGCCATCTTGCCCATAGGACAGAATGGGGAAGGCTGTGTAATATGTTTCCAGCCTATCTTCCCATAGGTTTTAGATGGAGAGGTGAAGTTTAGTGTGCCTGAGCTCATAATTTAATAACACATCTTTTTGTGAAGGTGGTTTTTGAATTGTGTGTTTAGAAACCACGCTTTTAGAAGTGGCCGGTTTTCTTGTTCTAACAATTCTGTGTGTCTCTGCCTGGTTGTGGATTGACTGTCTGGATCTGAATGTGATAGGATCTGGGAAATGTCTTGACCCAGGGAGGGGAGGGGAGACAGCAACAGGCTGACCTGCATCTGGAGTGTAGGGGGGAGGAGTAGCCCCTGGAGGTGAAGAGGCCTGGGCTGCTGCCATAAAACAAAGGCTCCTTCTCCTGCTGAGTGATTGAAGATCCAGACCCCCACTATCAAAGGAAGAAGGTGTCACTGGCAGGGAGACACCCAGAACTGGTTTGGACAGGGGTCAGTGCCCCCTGAACACAAAGACTTCAAAGACATTTAGGGGTATAACTATGAGAGCGGAAACCCCTGGACTTTAGACTGAAATCCCTATTGAAAAAGGATTGAACCTACTTGGTGCTCAATCAATCAATCAATCAATCAATCACAGAATTTGTAGAGCACACTACTTACCCGCGAGGGTCTCAAGGCGCTGGGGAGAGGGAAGGGGGGGGGATGCTGCTACTGGTCGAACAGCCAGGTCTTGAGTAGCCTCCTGAAGGTCAGCAGGTCTTGGGTCTTTCGTAGGCTTAGTGGAAGGGTGTTCCAGGTCTTGGTGGCGAGGTGTGAGAAGGATCTGCCGCCGGTGGTTGTTCTTCGAATGCGGGGGACGGTGGCGAGGGAGAGGTCGGCGGAGCGGAGCTGGCGGTTGGGGGCGTAGAAGAAGAGCCGTCTGTTGAGGTAGGCTGGGCCAGTTTTGTGGAGTGCCTTGTGTGCGTGGGTGAGGAGTTTGAAGGTGATCCTCCTGTCGACGGGGAGCCAGTGCAGGTTCCTCAAGTGGGGGGTGATGTGGCTGTGGCGTGGTACGTCGAGGATCAGTCGTGCAGAGGCGTTTTGTATGCGTTGCAGTCGCTTGATGAGCTTGGCTGGGGCTCCCGCGTAGAGGCGTTCCCATAGTCCAGTCTGCTACTGACGAGGGCCTGGGTGACTGTTCTTCTTGTGTCTGTCGGGATCCACCTGTAGATCTTGCGAAGCATGCGGAGGGTGTTGAAGCAGGAGGAGGAGACTGCGTTGACTTGCTTGGTCATGGAGAGCGTTGAGTCGAGGATGACTCCCAGGTTGCGTGCGTGGTCGGTGGGTGTCGGGGCTGCTCCCAGCGTCGTTGGCCACCAGGAGTCGTCCCAGGCTGAGGTGTTGGAGCCGAGGATGAGGACCTCCGTTTTGTCCGTGTTCAGCTTTAGTCGGCTGATCTTCATCCAATCGGCGACGGCCTTCATTCCTTCATGGAGTTTGGCTTTGGCGGCGAGGGGTCCTTGGTGAGGGAGAGGATCAGTTGAGTGTCGTCGGCGTAGGAGATAATGTTGAGGTCGTGTTGTCTGGCGATGCGTGCGAGCGGGGCCATGTAGATGTTGAACAGTGTTGGGCTGAGGGACGATCCCTGGGGTACGCCGCAGATGATCTCGGAGGCTTCGGATCGGAAGGGTGGGAGGCGGACTCTCTGGGTTCTGCCGTCGAGGAAGGAGATGGTCCATTCCAGGGCCTTGTCTCGGATCCCTGCGTCGTGGAGGCGTGCGCGTAGAGTGCGATGGCAGACAGTGTCGAAGGCGGCGGAGAGGTCCAGCAGGATGAGGGCTGCGGTCTCACCATTGTCCAGCAGGATCCTGATGTCGTCGGTGGCGGCGATGAGGGCAGTCTCAGTGCTGTGGTTGCTGCGGAACCCTGATTGGGATGGGTCCAGGATGCTGTTTTCTTCGAGGTATCGGGTTAGCTGTTTGTTGACGATCTTCTCGATGACCTTGGCTGGGAACGGAAGCAGAGAGATGGGCCGGAAGTTCTTGAGGTCTCTCGGGTCCGCCTTGGGTTTTTTGAGTAGGGCGTTGATCTCTGCGTGTTTCCAGCTCTCTGGGAAGGTCGCGGTCTCGAAGGAGAGGTTGATGATGTTGCACAGGTGGGGTGCGATGGAGCTGCTGGCTTTGTTGAAGATGTGGTGCGGGAAAGGGTCTGACGGGGAGCCGGAGTGTATTGTGCTCATGGTCTTGATGGTGTCCTCGATGTTCACGCTGGCCCAGGCTGGCAGGGGGTCGTGGTCGATGGTGTGTGGCGGGTCAATCTTAGTTGGGGTTGTCTGGGTGTCGAAGCTGTCGTGGATGTCGGCGATCTTGCGGTGAAAGAAGGTGGCGAGGGAATCGCACAGAGGAACCTCTGCCAAAGAAGAACAGCTGAAGAGACTGAAGAGAAGGACTGACCCTTGCTGTGTGTTCTGGGGCTGGCCTGCAGTTTGCTGGTTTGACTAAGGAGAGGACAAGGGACTTTGCTGTGTGCTGTGTCCCCCTGCTTGTGAGGACTTTGCTGTGTGCTGTGTCCTGAAGTAGCGTGTCTCCAAGGGCCCGAGGAGAGCTGGCTCCCTGTTGTGGAAACTCAGAAACATAAAAGTTTCCAAGAAAGTCTCAGCGACGCTGTGTGCGTGTGCTTTTTGCAGCCTGAGACCTTCGTAAGCATTGCACCGGGACTGTGTGGCCCGAAAACCAACCGAGTCTCAGCGATGCTTTGTGCGTGTGCAGCCTGAGACTGCCATGGGGTCGGGGGTACTGGTTGGAAAGTGTCCCGTGTCTGCAGTGCCCCCACAGTGTGAATCATCATCCACGCTGCTGTGTAGCTGTTTGTGGCCCGAGCCGTCATCGTAACTGAGGCTGCGGATCAAGATCGCCGCCGCCGGCCCGAGCCGCAACGTGCTGAAGGATTTCGTACAGCTAAGGAAGTCGTGAGGTAATTGTGATCGTTGTTTGCAAGAGGAATCTGCCCAAGATCGTCAGCAATGGAGAAGGCAGCGCCGTAACCTGTCCGGCTACAGCGTCGCCTTGCATCGGAGCTGCGTCGTCATCGGGAGTGCCCAGCAGGACGTCCGACGAGAGGGGAGAGAGAGAGAGCGAGGCAGCGCATCCCCCAGGTAAGGCTTGGACTCCGGTCGGGAGCCGCAAGCGTGTGGGGCCTGGGGAGGCGCAGGAGGAGTACCAGAGTACCGGGGCCGCCCTCGGAAGTTCAGGACTGTTGTCTGTGGTTGGGGCCTAGTGGTGCCCGCGCTAATCGCGTCGATTGGCCTGGTATTATTCCTGCATTACGAACTGCCTTATTACGTGCATTAGGGATTGTATTATTCCTGCATTACGAACTGCCTTATTACATGCATTAGAGATTGTATTATTCCTGCATTAGGAACTGCCTTATTACTTGCATTAAGGAGTGCGTTATACTTGCATTACGAACTGCCTGATTACTTGCATTAAGGAGTGCGTTATACTTGCATTACGAACTGCCTGATTACTTGCATTGAGGATTGCATTATTCTTGCATTACAAACTGCCTGATTACGTGCATTGAGGATTGCATTATTCTTGCATTACGAACTGCCTGATTACTTGCATTGAGGATTGCATTATTCTTGCATTACGAACTGCATTAGTCTGATAATACGAACTGCAGTACGAACTGCATAACATTGCATTAGGACTGCATTTGAACATCGTGAACTGCTCATTAATACCGCAAGAACCTACAAGTGTTTGTTGGCCTAATAACCAACAAAGTGAAATATTACGAATACGCATATGTTGGTTTTTATTGTTTGGTCTTACCGTATTTTTCTGCTTGATAAAGATACCGCTATTTTCATACATCAGTGTGGTGTCCATTTGTGGTGTTATCACTGTGTCACTGGGAGTGTGTTTGCAAATACTTTACACATTGCCTTGAAGATAAGCCTGGCTGCTCGTGCCAAGCTACTAGGGGGTGAGCAGGGGTTATCAACGAGGGTGTCCCTCCTTTCCCTGACTAGAAGCAAGGGTCCCTATTTGGACTAAGGTAACTGCCTCAGCCAACTAGAGACCCCCAGTTCTAACAGTAGGCATACAGAGTAGTAGTATACAATAAAAGGTAGATTAATTGTTCAATTGTTTCCAGAGGTAGAGATGGTCAGATTTTTCTGTAATGGGAGGGAGAGTGCACAGAAGTAAGCTCATTATCTTAGGTGGGTGGATTCAGGTGTTTGTTGAGTTGGAATAATTTAAGGTGTTTCCTGAAGCATTGGAATGATTGATTGCCACGTTGATCTTGGTGTAGAGCATTCCACATTTTTGGCGCATTCCCAGAGAAGGAGCAGGTGAATGATTTTTCTTTCTTGAATTTCGGAGGAATCAAGAGTAAGGTGTTTCAAATTTGCAGAGTCCTCTTTTGGCCTGCTTTTGATAAATTGCTTGCGAGTTAGTTTGTTTTCTTTGTGAAAAGATCTTTGAGGGTTATGTAAGCCATCTTGAATATGCTTCTTGCTTCAATTGGAAGCCAGATGAGTTTCTTAAGCGTGGGAGCGATGTGATCATAATGTCTGTCCCCTGAGAGAAGCCTAGCCGCTGCGTTGAGCATAGTCCTCATAGGGATAAGGTGGTTTATGAAGTGTGTCATACATTATCACCAAGGCAATTCTGACAAGCACTAAAGCTTTACGGAAAGTATTAATTTCATCTGTTGAGGGACCATTCATAATTCATCATGTTAAATTGCTGTCCACCCAATTTATTACAAAAATGTTTAGGGAGCTTGCATCCTGGTTAGGTTTAGTGATTCCCCTTCACTGTCAAAATAATATGCGTAAATTAACAAAACTTACCATGGCAAACGTATTTTAAAACAAACGGTTATTGTGTAATAATCATATAGAATTCCAATTGCATAATCAGTTTGTTATTTGTGCTTTGACCGCAACAAAATGTTGTGGTACTTAACTCTCTTTCTGGATATTTTAGCTTGATGGCAGGAAGGGAATGTGATGCAATATATATAGTTGCTGCGTTTGAAACATGGAGACTAACGTTCTACATTACATTTTTTCCAACATCTACAAAGTTCATGAAGAAGCCCAAGGGGGATATTCACAAGAACGTGCGCTAAACATCTCCAGAAAATGTTAACGCAACTTTACACATCGCAGTCTATCGCGGGAAAATAACCCTGTGTTAACCTGGAATTCACAACACCGCGGTACCATGCGATAGTCCACCGAAAACGTGGCCAATGTCCGCGATACAACCACCGCGACGGAGTCAAAAACACAAACCCCAACACCAAAAAACGTGCGATGAGCCCATTCGCGATGAGAAAATCAGCGATAAGCAGCGCCAGGCCTGCCATACACACACAGCAGGCGGGAAAATCACTACAAAAGTAGAAAAAACACACAAACACAAAATGACCAACACCCAAGCACCATGGAGGCAGCCGGAGCAGGCGCAGAGGACGAGCGGAACCCCACAAGCACCCCGGATGACCAGCCTGAGACCTCGGTGACAGGGAAGGGCAAGGACAAGAAGAAGAGAAAGACGAAGTTCAGTCCGCAGGAGAATAGGATCCTGGTCACGGAAGTGATAGAACACCATCAACAACTGTTCATCGCCTCCAATGTGTCATTGGGCACCAAAAATGGATTATGGCGGTCCATCGTGGACAAGGTGAATGCCGTCGGAGAGCACAAGAGGTCAATGGACGAGGTCAAGAGGCGGTGGATTGACATCAAGCGCAAGACCAAGGAGAAACTCGCAGGCAACCAGAAGGCAGCAATGCAGACTGGAGGTGGGAGCCCAGCGCCACAGCTGGAGCTGGATGACATGGAGGAGCTGGTGTCGACAGTCATCAGTGTGGAGACCGTGGAAGGAGTCAGGGCACCGGACACTGCTCGACATGACACAACACAACAGCAACAGGGTGAGTAACCACCAGGTACTGGGGGGACGGGGGAGATGGCCACAATGGCACACATGCACAATCAAGCAGAGCACAGTGCACACCCACAATGACTCTGGATCATGGCCCTGATCAACAGCCTGTCACAATGTACATTGCCATGCTGTCTGAATGTGAACATGTACCATGCGTCTACATACATGTGGACACATTATAACACAGCATCTACCCTTCACATTTCAGGGGCACCGTCAACGCCACCTGCCGAGCAGTCCCAGCCACTCTTCACTGATGATGAGGAGGACACCACCAGCATCGACACCCAAGCCCTCCAAGACATCATTGAACTCATCCGCCAATCACCTGCAGGACCAGGGCAGCCCAGCTGCATCGAGGAGACCCCACCCACTCCACAAACCACCTAGCAGGAGGCACCCACAACCCCGGCTGTCTCCCAAGACCCCCCCGAACAACACATGGCCTTCCAACACCGTGTGTTGGAGGTCCAGAGGGAGATGGCTGAGCAGGTGCGGGTGGGGTTCGACCTCATGGCTACCAAGCTTGATGCCATCCATGGGTGTCCGAGTCCCATCAGGGACCACCTCCAGTCCCTAACGGACACCCACACGCCACTCCATGGTCTCCAACGAGCCCTGGCTGACATCGCTGGAGTCATGACTCGGAGACAAGAACACCTGTCCGCTCAGAGTGGCTCCAGCGATCTCAGCCGTGAGATGGCACACATGCGGAGTCTCATGGAGGACATGGTGCGGATGGAGGCGGAAAGGATGGCAGCCACCGCTGCACATCAGCGAAATGTAGCTGGGATCTACCATGCCCTGCATGTCCTCATCATGGCATTGCTGCCACAAGGCGTGGCGCAGATGAATACTGCTGCCCCTACACCATCCACATCTCCACCCCCTGGTGTGTCAGTGCCTCACAGTGCGGCCGACAATCCACCTCCAGCCCCTGATGTGTCAGTGGCACACAGTGCCGCAGCCAGAACTGCACCACCCACAGGTGGGGCAGAGCACACATCCGAGGAAGAGGACGTGGATGGGCTTGAGTTCAGAACGAGGCACTAGCATTCATGTCCGCCACCTGGCCTGTTGCTGCTTGGTGCCGCACATCGCCCCATGACCTTCCACTGACCCCCGATACACTCTGCTGCACAAACCTTGGACCGCGACATGGACTGCCATATCCTGTTTGGTGACCAATGACACGGCGACCACACTGCGGACTGTACCCTTCCTCTTCCGCTGTGCTTGTCAATCCCCAATGGACTCTGGCTGGCCCTCCACAGGCCCATATTGTGTAGTGGGGTTGGCATGGCCCTGTACTGCTCCAGCTGCAAAACTCCACTGGATGTTCATTAAACATTCATAAACGCACTGCTGTGTCATGTCTTTCATCATTCATGTATGAATGTGTGGATGAATGTAGGCTCAGTAATTCCCCCCAACGTCAATGATGCTCATCTAGTGGGAATCCAGTCACAGTGTGCTACATTGCCGATTGCGTTCCGGGTACCGCAGACACCACAACAGGGACACATGCATTAGTCACTTCCTTGTGCGGACATGGACTGAACCACGCCCAGAGCCCCCGAGTCATTGTTGCAAGCCCTGCGCTGGTCCGGCATACGCCAGGCCAGACCACTCCGCTTACGCTCCGAGGGGGGGCCACATAGCTACAAGTCGCAGGTTTACACGCTAGTGGTCTGCAGGTCGCTGGTCTAGTTGTCAGCATGTCACGGCCACTCCCTGAGGGCAGGTTTGCACGCACACCACACCCATCCAGCACAGGCATCACAGGCCATGTGACCCCGCCAATATAAGGGGCCGACAACGTCACATTCCCCACGGGCGGTGGTGACTGGATGACGGACGTTCCACGATACTCAATCATAAAGGGCCCATGACTTGTTGCGCACAGGGTTAGTGGCACCCGAAGCCATGCGGCCGTCACGGGCCTACCACCACGTGGCGCTGACTGGGGTTGCACAGGGTTAGTGGCACCCGAAGCCATGCGGCCATCACAGGCCTACCACCACGTGGCGCTGACTGGGGTTGCACAGGGTTAGTGGCCCCCGAAGCCATGCGGCCGTCACGGGCCTACCACCACGTGGCGCTGACTGGGGTTGCACAGGGTTGGTGGCACCGAAATTGCTGAGCGGGTGTGCAGCCTGCGATGATGACGTGTGCACTGATGTGGTCTCTGCCATTGATGCCTCAGGACTCAGCGTCATGTGTGGGACCTGCTGGGCCGCGGCGCGGGTCCGCATGATGTGGAGCATGCCATGGTGGCGGGACCTGGGCCTGGAGCTTGCACAGGCATGTGGTGTGCCCACTGGTGGACACACCGTTGGCGGCAGGTGAGCAGTGGGGCCTGGGTGCGCAAGTGCGGACAGCCAGCGCTGGCCGGCGGGAGGGGGTAGGGTGCGGCTGCATGTGTGCGCAGGATGGGCAGGCGTTGTTGCCATGTGCAGTGTGATGGACTCTGCCATGATTGACTCTGGCCTCGATTACAGATTTCAGACCTGGTGGCTTGCAGTGCATACCGGCACGTGGTTGGAGACACACCGGTGGCAGCAGGTGAGCAGTGGTGCCTGGGTGCGCGGGGGTGGCAGTGTCCCTCCTTCTCCCTCTCTCTCTCTCGCTTCCTTTCCTTCTCCCTCTCTCTCTCTCTCCCTTCCTTTCCTTCTCCCTCTCACTCTCTCTCCCTTCCTTTCCTTCTCCCTCTCTCTCTCTCTCCCTTCCTTTCCTTCTCTCTCTGCCTTTCTTTCCTTCTCTGTTTCTCTGTGTGTCGCTCCTTTGATGTGCGCATGACACACGTTCTGATATTGTGCTTTATTTTCCAGGCTGTGACATCAGGATTGTCCCGGACAGACCCGACAGGAGTCTTCCGCATTGGTGTTTTGTGTTGTATTCAATAAAGTTTTTGGTTGTTACTTCAATGATGAGTGACTGTTTCTCGTTCTTCTGACCACACATCTGTGTTTCTTTTTGTCATTGTGAGACATCATGTGCTTTTTGTGGCTCTTGTGTCGTGCACGGTATGTGTTTGTCCGGGGGAGGGGTTCGCGGGGGGGGGCCTGGGAGTGGTGGCGGTGGGTGTTGTGGCCCTCATGGGGCTCCGAGCTGCATGATCATTGTCTCCATGGCATCTGTAGGTCTTCAGATGTGGCTCTTGGCTGGGCTCCCTTTCATGCTGCAGGTAGTCGTCCTGCTTAACACCAGCAAAAGGCAGGTGTTAATTCCCTGCTGCTACCGCGGCTTATCGCCTGTTTTTGGTTCGCATCGCAGATCTGGCAGTTTGTTGTGAAAGTGGTGTAGTGGTGTTTTCGTGTGTTTTTGCACGGAAACGCCTACTCTGCATCTCATTAGGGTTAGTTGGTGGTGTCACCCGTGGAGGTAAATTTTGAGGCAGTTATCACGGCAATACTTGCGTTGTCTGCAGTTTGCAACCGCTTGTGAATGGGGCGTTAAATCTATCTCCACTTTTGTTGCGTTAAGGTGGCGATAACTCGGAGATACGTCCTTGTGAATATCCCCCCAAGTGTACTGCTGGGAAGCTCCAATGGTCATAGCTTCCCAGGTGTGCTCACATGTGCAATGGTTTGAGCTTACCATGTGTGCTCACAAGGAAATATAAAAGGCGTGTTTATATTTGAAAAGTAAACTGTAAATAATACACGAGTGCATATTGATTTCAACTTTTTTTTCTCCACATTGAAACCATTTTTCACCAAGGAGAACAAAACTCATTCTAATAAACCCCCGCCAATTTTTGGTTCTCCTTTCCCTTTCTAATCTAACAAATGGATTTACTCCTGCACGTAACAGGAAACAGGAGACATTAATACCGACTTACTGTCCTGATGAAAAGTAACAAATGTTTGGTACTTGGCCTTGTCTTGTTGTAAAGTTTATAACACCATTTAGCTCGGATCACCAATAACAGTTTCAAGATTTTGCCATCAGATGTGTGCCAAGAGTTCTTCCACGATACTCAAATGTCTATAGAAAAGTGCAACTTGGCCCAAACTGGGAAGAGATAGCCAATGTTGCAGTGTTTGATTTTTACTTTTCGTGGAATCTTTTTTTAAATTTTTTTATTTTAAGAAAAGTAAGAGATATTGACCTCTATGATGAAACCTACTGTGGAGCCAATCCTCAGATGTTGTGACAAGCTTAGCGTTAGTGGCAACATTTCAGTAAAATATAGAGCACTAATATACGTCCTTATTTTGAGTGTGTGACTTCAATAAAATCAACATAGGAATGCCTAATACTCAGCTTTCTGCAATGGGAGAGACTGGCATGTTCATAAGGATGTCAGTGTCTAATAGGATTACAGCTTTGGTGAAAGCCTTGATTGCCCCAGTTGTGAATTCAGTATCTATTTTGTCAGCCAAATCTGTTTGTAGGCGAGACTGGAAAATCTGCTTGGAACATGTCTCCCTATGCCATTTTACTGAGGCCATTACATATTTCTGAAAACATTCATCGTGCATAAGTGTCAGAAGAACAATATTCATAATGTAATTCTTTAATATATGGCTGTGATTTACTCATTGATTTCTTTGATGACTGAGGATAGCACTTGATCTGTAATATGCCCACATTGCAGGAGCGTGTGTTTTTTTTCCAGTTATATCAGGAGCATATCCAGTTTTGCCTGGAATGTCAAAATGCTCAGATTGCCAATCTTTAAACTGCATCAGTGTTTTTAATTACAGAGGCTCAGCGATTTTGCCCCATACCAGCGCTGCCACCTCATGCCTCTTTCTGCCATGAACCTACTCACCCTGGCTCTTTATGGCACTCTTGCAGGATCTTTCTTTATATCCCCACGTTCTCCCTTTATGCTGTTTTGATATCTTTCTCCTCCTCCTGCTTTCTCTCCATTCTGTTTTTCTCTCTCTTCCTCTGGGTCAAAGTCTGATGATGTAAAATACGTTTTGGAAGTGTCCATCAGTTGCAACCACTGTCACAAATTAAGCACTGCACAATGTACCATGTAGGCCTGGCTAAAGGCTGAGTTTTGGAAAATGACCCTCCCTGCAGGGTCACCCCAACCTTTTTGCCTTACTCTTTCCATTTTTCTGAACTTCTTTTTGTTGGCTTTGGGACTCTGGGCACTTTACCACTGCTGACCCGTGCTAAAGTGCATGTACTCTCTCCTGTAAACGTCGCAAAATTGGTTTACACCTGTTTTGCATATTTGGATTCAGTCCCTTATAAAGTGGTATATCATATACCCAGGGCCTGTACTTCAAATGCTACCAATGGGCTGCAGCACCGATTGTGCCACCTTCAGAAGTAGCCTTTCAAACTTCTTACAGGTCTGCCACTGTAAGTAAAAGGTAGGACATGTACTTTTATGCTTTACATGTCCTGGTGGTGATAAACAGTCTATTTCATTTTTCACTACTGTGAGGCCTACACTTCTCATAGGCCAGCAATGGGAATTCCTTAAGAAAACTTTTAAGCTGTAATTCCTGATCAGAGAGGAGTAGCTTTTCATGTTTCATATATTTGAAATAGTAATAATAAATCCTCCTTACTGGTGAAGTTGGATTTAACATTACTGTTTTAGAAATGCCTCTTTTAAAAGAGGGCATTTCTCTGTACTTACTGCTCTTTGTGCCTGACAGCCTGTCTCCAATACACTTCTGTGTTGGGTGACAACTACACTTTGTGCATTCCCTCTAGACAGCCACAAACAGAAGAAGGGTATGGCTCATCTGCATTCTGAGCACTGAACTGCATTCATCTGCATTCTGATGGGTCATTCTGGGCAGGGAGAAATGGGAGGGGCTGACACACTTCAATAGGTAGTGTACTGTCCACATACAAAGCACTGATTTAGCCCTCTCCCGCAGGTAGGCTGGGAGAAAGGACTGGGTTGAAAGGTATTCTTGTGCAATTCAGAGAGGTGCTTTGAAGTAACCATCTACATCAAAGGCACTTTTGGGTATGAGTACTGGGTCTCTGACCCCCTAAAATCAAACACTTGTGGCTCTTGAACAGAACCTCTGTCAGAAGAACTGCTTAAAGGACTCAACTGGACTGCTTTTCTGGAAGGACTGCTATTTTGCTTGTTGCCCTACTGCCTGCTGCTCTCTGACTCTGCTTGAAGGAGAGTTGGACTCTGCCTTCTCTCCAAGTGATACTCCAAGGGCTTGCTAGCTTTCTGAAGTCTCAGAGACACAGCACTTCCTAAAATTCTGCTGATGCTGCTGCTGGCCTCTGCATTCTGTGAGTCCTACCCTTGCCTGAGGTGCTTCCTCCAACCTATGGGCCTCAGAAGTGTGTCTGCAGCTGCCTTCATCACCTACAGCTCCTGGGCCCATCTTCAAATCACTCCAGACCCCCCAAGAGGCACCCCTGCAGTCTCGGGCCCTTGGAGGTGGTGTTTGTGCTTCTGAAATCAAGCTTTTGGGCTCTTCGTGACTGCAAACGGGCCCGTTTGCACTGGGACTGCTTTGCTCTCTAGAAAGATCAGCACGGCCACCATAGCATTGTCTCCTCGCACAGCAAGCATCGCCGCCTATGACCAGGAGGCCTCATCTCCTGTCTGCGATGCCCAGCTGACCCTTCGCACAAACAGGACCATCGCTAGTGACGCTCTCTTTGCTCCCGGAGACCATCTCCTCTGCGAACAAGGATCTTGGCTCTGCTTCAGAAGGTAAAACTTCAGCAGGACCTGTTTGGTACTGTATCCGACTCGCCCTCCATCGCGGTCAGCCTGAACGTTGGATTTACCCTGGTCTACCATGACTTAAAGTAATCTTTTAGCGCTATTGACCTCCAAGCACTGTTTTTGGTATATTCTTTAAAAATTAATAACTCCGTCTTTACTTATTAGATTTTTGTTGTTTTGGTCTTGATTTATTCATAAAAATATAATCTATATTTTTACCCTGTGTGTGTGTGTTGCGCAAATACTTTACACATTGCCGTTATAGATAAGCCTGACTGCTCTGTGCCAAGCTACCAGAGGGTGAGCACAGGTTATCTTATTGTGTATCTAGCTTACCCTGACTAGAGTGGTGTTTCCTGCCTGGCCTGGGTGCATACCTCAGCCAAGTGGGAATCCCATTTCTAACACTGAGGAACAGGATTTTCAATGTATTTTATCAACCATATGCTTCGCCTGCCTGGTGTTACCTCAAAAGACGTTGTGTGCTCATTAAGTACATATACAAGGAAAATTCTACATAAGCCTCAGGGAAACTTCACATTTTATGTATAGCTCAGTTGCAGCAAGCTGGCCTAAACAAATTGCCAGCTTGAATTTGTATTTTCTATATTCTCAGTGTGATTGCAAACATTTTAGAAATTAAACTACACTGCTTCCAGGTGGAACACTACTTCCAACCCAGTGGAGCTACAGCTTTGTATGGACGCCCAGGTGAATATATCTTTCACCCAATTAGCGACAGTGAATGTAGGTATACAAATAGCTGGTGGCACATCTTCATAATTACTACAAGTTAGTCATGTAGTAGGAGCCAGTGAGGGGAAAAGCCTTTGAATGAATGAGTAAGTTCATTTATTTATGGGGCACACTTGTGACTTTCAGCAGTTCATCAAAACGGTCTAGACAAAACGGTTGTTTGTTCCATAATATGGAAAGGGAGGGAGTTCTACAAAGTGGGACCACCAAACGAGAAGGCCCAACAACCTATGGATTTGCTCTTTAACATCTGGGCTGGGTTGTAAGGTGAGACATAGCAACTAAGAGCAAAAGGGACCTGCCAGTAGTAACATTTATGCATTCAACATGCTATTTTGAAGCAGATGTGGTCCTTGACCAGACCCCAATGAAGAGCACACCTGCCTGAGGAGACAGGGGGCTGAGTCATAATAGCATTTATGACTAAAGTGAGTAGCATTACAGAAGCACGTTTTTTAAGAACATTTACATATTTTAGTGAATCGGACTAAAAACTTCCAACTCCTTATTAATACAAGCACAAACAGGAAGATTACTTTCTATTTCTATGAACTGGATATGAATATTCCCTGAATATTCTCATTTTATTCCTATTTCAGATCTTTTGGAGCTAATTCACAAAGGCATGCTAGAATATGTAAAAAAGTACTTCATGAGTACTACTTTACCTACTCGAAAATGCCTTTGAGAATTGGTCTCATGATGTGCATGGCTCAACCTTACTGCAGCTCAGAGTGATGCATTTTGGACCCTCTGTAACATTAAGATTGCAACAGATGAAAGCCCAGATACAGGCTGCTAGCAGTATCAACTTGGAATTGATTGCAGCGCCTACCACAAAGGCTTAAGGTTAAGCTGATATCAGGGTTAATATAGATTTTAATTTGGACAGCTGGAAGAAACAGTCACCCATCTTCTTTCCTATTGGACAAACGAATGACATATTCTGTTTAAAAATAAAACCAAGATTTTTGAAGGATGTAATGGCTTTCCCAACCGCCTATAATGAGATAAACAGGCAAAAGCACAGATGATGAGAAGTCAACGTGTAACTTGGGGGTGAGGGGGAGAGGGGGAGAAAGGGCAGCCCACGCTTGAGGGATTTTAAAAAATGTATTCCATAAGGCCTTTGTGCCAGAAGATATGTAAATAGGGGACAGTAATAGGCAATGCCATGCAAAAAGCTGGGGCACATTTACTAAACTGTCACCCAACGCAGCAAGCAGCCAAAAAAGCTGTGCTGCATTGCGTGACAGGGAGAGAGCAGGAGAGCGCCATATCAATAGAGATATGGCTCTCTCCTTTTCCTTTCCCTAGCGGCGGCGGCACCTTTGTGCCGTAGTGCAAGGGTGTGCGCGAGAGTCTAGTATAGGTTTTGGACTGGAAAGGTTCCCTTCCAATACAAAATACTATGCCTCGACAACATTTAAAAAATGTCCTACTTTGTAAGTGTGCTGTACAGTACAGCACACATGCAAAGTCGGAAAAGAAAGGAGAAATGAAAACATTGCTCCTTTTAACGCCTGGTTTCAAAATGTGTTATTTGTTTACGCAAAACCCTGTCCCACATTTTTAGTTAATAAAGTTTTGTGTCAAAAAAGTGAGGGCAGTTGCATAGGAATGCCGATGTAACGCCCCCTTGACACTAAGTAATGCAAAGCAGCACGTGCTGTGCGTTATTTTTAGTTAATTTCCAGTGCAAAAGAAGTTTTGCACTGGAAAGTAAATATTGAAAAAATATATTTTGTGCTGGATTGCGTCACAATTATGATGCAAAGCCAGGGCAAAATGTTGGTAAATCACCCCAGCAGTGGCTGAATAGTTATCGTTAAGATGACTATAGTGGTCAAAGAGGAGGCAGCCAATAAGTCATTCTTCCGTCATACACAAAACTGCGACTACTAACACAAAAAGCATAAAAATTCTTCCATGTAATCAGTATCCATTTTAAATTCTGTTTAATACTGTCTTTGCATATATCTTTAGATAAGCTAGAGCAGTGGTTCCCAAGTGTAGTCCGGGGACCTCGGGGGTCCGTGTAGCCTCCTCAGGGGGTCTGCGACTACTTAAAAAATTAAATAATATTAACAGATTAATAAAGTGTATATAAATAAAGAAGCTAAATGTACAATTGAAAATTTTAAAACGTATTGTAATTGTGAAGGAATTTGAAATTAGAGGCTAAAAAATAAATTAGTATCCTCAGATTGGTTCGTGGGAGCACTGCAGGTGCATCAAACACAATATAGTATGGACAATGAGTGTTTGCAATAAAGTCCTATGTAAAAGTGAGTGTTCTGTAAAATATTACACGTTACAACTCGTATGTTCCTTTGTTTGATGAAAGTGCATGATGCTTTGCAAACCACTACACTACAGCATGAACTAGCAATTTAAAAGATTTAGCTATTCAAAAATGTATTGTTTAGTTAATTAAAACCATAACAATCATTTATCGCAATAAAACATAAAACATGGTAAAACGGAATTAATTGTCGAGAGAAGGTTAACAATATTAAAACCATGTGCTGGAGTAGTCCAAACAATATGTAATTGTTTAAGTGACTTGAAGCTGATAGTGGTTGAGGCGGACAGCTTCATTATCAACAACGAGTAAAATTTTAAACAGAAAATTAAGAGTTTCATCTCAGGTTGTTTTTTTTTTTGAGTGTCTCTTTATCAGATCCCTGTGCCGAGAAGGATAGTGTGTTTATTTGATTAGCCAGTCTAGTTGTTCTATGGACAATGAGCGGCCTCAATTAAATTGAGAAAAGCTCCAACCTTTCTATTGAAATGAAAATGTTTTATGTGTTTGCCTGCCATTATTTATGTATTTGTTTGATAAATGTTTTGTGTATTGTTTTACATTCAAATGATCATCCATGCTTAGGCCAGGGTCCCCGGCCTCAAGTAATGACTCAGTGGGGGGGGTTCCCGAATTCCAGTAATAAATCAGTGGGGTCTTCACGTTCCAGAATGGTTAAGTGGGGGTCCCTAGAAGTCAAAAGGTTGGGAACCACTGAGCTAGTGTGACCAAATCTACCTCTAGCATTTCTTGCATCATGGCAGCTACACATTCTGTTTGACTTGGCTCTACTAACATGCAGGGTCAAATTCCATAATTTTCATGATTTTCGCATAATTTAACACATTCCCATCCTCACAAAGTAATTTAGATTTAATATACTGCCAGTCTATTTTTCATGATTTGTGCTATTGCTAGCATGAAGGATTGCTGTAGTAAAAGGGTAAGTGGCACTGTTTAACCTCTGATGATTATGGAACAACTTGTTCTTTCTGTTTTTGCATTTTTCTCTCTGTTTAAAAAAAAAAAAGTGGCAATACTAAAACTATTTTTTTTAAATCCCCACTCCTAATTATAAGTGTGCAGGCAGCTGAACCACTGGGGGCAGCAATTCGGTATCCTAGAGCAGGCATCCATTTTAACAGACAGCATTATGGCCCTTATTATGTCGGGCAGACCGCCACCAACAGGTCGTTGGTGGTGGTCCACCCAACATACAGGGCATCGGTCCGACTGATGCATTGCAATGCAGCCGGTCAGACCACAGAGGTCGGGGAGTAGGACTGCCGCCTCCGACAGGTTCCAAGACCCCTTCGGGATGGTGGTCAGAATCTTAACCCTACAATGGAGGCGGTACCTGCGCAAGCACCACCGTAGGGATTAGGATGTCCCTTTCCGACTGCCTGTTCATGGCTGTCACACTGCCATGAAAAGGCAGGCAGAAAAGGACTTTGGGCCCCCGTAGGCCGCTGTTCAGTGGCCCTCGGGGCATGTGTAGTGTGCACCGTGTGCCAGGCACCACATGGTGCCTGGCACACGGTGCATGAATGTGCACAAAGTACACTGTAACACTGCAGCTTGTGCCGCAACTCTTTTCCAGGGCCGCAGCACAAGCCACAGTGTTATAGAGCACTTTTCCACCCACCAGCCCGGCGAGCACATCATAATTAGGCGGTCGGACCACCACCTGCCTCTCGGGCAGACCCCGGACCGCCGTGGTGTTGGGTGGCAGTCCGACCGCCCGACGTCATATTGATGCCCTATGTTTTTTGAGTCTAGGCAGCAGAAAGCTGCCTGCCACTTTGCACCTTCCTTTCACTGACTTCATGACTCTCCTACACAGAGTGATAATGCTCTCAATCTCTCACATGCTCAGTCACTCAGATGTAATGCAGCTGCTTCATTACATGTCCTCCTCTGTAGCTTCTCCTTCTCCCTCAGGCTTCACCCCATTGACGTCCACTGTATTTTAGAGGCCCTGCCTCAATAATTTGCATGCATTTACTTCTGATAAACATATTTCATTGAAAGACGCAACGTCCAGAGCATTCTTTGGAAACAATAAACACAGTTTTTCTCTCTCTACAGCTCTCTACAAACTGGCAGCTTCCTATGGTTTTTGATCCCAATTCTGCCTCCCTGTAAATGCTTTTATATGTATGAACAAAGACTACAACAACCAGAATGCATTAGCTGATCACACAAACGTTCAGAATGTCCAGGATAATCCATGAGTGCCTTTGCAGTGGTCTGCTTCTTACATAGCCCAAACTGTGAAGCAGAGTCATGTAATAGCAATTAGACCCTTATTTGATTTACAGTAAAATGGGGTGATAGTACCGGACCGGGTGTTATCAGTTCCTGCAGGAATCACCGCCCCGTATACCAAGTAATTTTAATCTGAGGCATGGAATGTGGGACCCAGAATAATTGTTCAGGGCACGTTTTTTGCAGATACAGAGCACTTTTCTAATCACATTTTCTAATTAGCTTCAGAAGGTGTAAAATGTAATGACAAAAGTGGGTGGTTTTATCAGATAAAAAGCCATCAACTTGCATTTGTTGGGGGGAGGGGTAATTAGACAAAAGACATGGGGAATTACCGCTCAGTACCACTTGGAATGAAGACCTTAATGAGGAATATTTCATGGAGTTAAATATAGGGGACTAGGGAGGAGAAGCCGCAGAGGAAAGCTGGCTATTTTATTAAGGTCCAGCAATCTATTGGCATTAAGTCGTATCTGTGCAGGGAAATGAGAATAAGAGCTGTTTCCTGGGCACAAATCTACCAGGCAAAAATATAGCACTAAAAGCAAAAAGCGCGGCCTGCTTTAATCAAAGTAGTCTGGCAAGAAATAATCAATTAAAGCACAGTCTGATTCTCTGTGACATCAATGTATTAAAATCTGCTAGACGCCAGATTGTGTCTCAAGACACATATGATGAACAGAGGAAAATGACCTACTAATAGCTTTTACGGGTAATAAATGCATCATGTTATTGGTAATTCTGCAGATGGTAAATCAAGCTAATATCCGAGCTGAAACAAGTAACTTGTTAAATATAGCTCAACCACGGTTCTCCTTGTTATTCAGTAATTGTATCACACAGCAGAAGAGAATCATTATTTTACTCTGTTTGCACAGTTAAATTAGGAAGTGTTCCCAACATCTAAACCTTTTAATTTACAAAGGTAGACACAACACCCTTGAAGTAGGCTCGTGCCTGGAAGCAGAGTGTTTATTTATCACATTAGTCACTCCACTTTAAATCCCACCATGCAGAACTGACTGAGCTTTTCTGCCTCTGTCTCGAATTTCAGTGTATGCATTTTGAAAGAGATGTAATGCAGTCATTTGTAAATGTCCAACCTGTTCAAATCGAAGGTCCCAATTGCTTTGCATTTTTGCCATAAACACACAATAGGAAAATACTTTAGGGAGCTGTGTCCTAAGTGCTGCTGTCATCTAATTCCAGTTTGATCTACATTATGCCCCAAATGGCTCTGGCTCCCAGAGGACACCGAGGTCCTTTGCTGTAGTTTTTTAACAGTGTTGCATTAAAATGACGGTATAAGACCTGAAAGTACAGTATTTCAACTAGATAATAATGGAAATGCTATGGTGGCAAAAAGTTGAGCCGTCATACTCGTATTTTACATTACAATTACAAAAAATGAGGCATTGTGAATCCCAGAATGGCGGAGGTATGATATATCTAGTTGGGAATATCGATTTACCACAATATAGTACCCGAAATATCGAGGACCAAAATATAGACAGGTAAGGTTATCATAGTTAGCCCCACATATATGTGTCGTGACAATATATACATCTTCAGGGTACGTAGATGTGGATTTAAGAATAGTAAATCTATACTTACTTATATGCACTTATTACCTCGATAATTTGGTCCTCGATATTTAGACCAAAATATGAAGGTGAATCTATATTCCCTAATTTATATTCCGGTCTACAACTAAATAAATAACCCTACCTATGAGTGCCCGGGAGAGACTGGAGATAACTATTGCACTCGGTAACATACGACACATCAGGGAACGTCATTGATTGGGTGTGATATTTAAACTCACGCAACCTGCACTAACAGGATTTGTGCAACAGTCTGACTTATCCAGCCCTTTTGTAGTTTGGGCCTTAGTGAGGGAGCACAATGTATTCAGGAAATAGAATACAGGCAGATTGGTGCCTACTTTGCAATGGATTATTCTCTGAGTTATCTAGTTTTGTTTTGTGTCCAGCACACGTCAGAATTACAGAACGAGCAATAATGTATTTTTGTAATATCACGATAACCAGCAAACCTGGTATACAGATATACATTCTGCACTGTGAGGACCTTGTTTGTACAAGACGGAATTGTGTGCAAATGAGGTACTCACCCAATTCACTGGTGCCCCTCTAAAAATGGAAATTGTCAGCACATGATTAGTCCCCTAAGTAGTGTAAGTTTTAGATCATCATGATGTGGCCCAATAATTAAGATGTCAGGGAGGAACTTCCTTAAGAAGCAGCTGTCTGTAGTAGGAGAGTGGTGTAAGTCCTCAGGTAACAAGCATGGCAATGCACCAGAGGAACCTAGAGCTGCATCGCTCCATCAATTACCTGCTATGCAGAGTCTAGTCATTGCACTGCATTGCTTGCATGAAATTCTCAATCTCATTGTAGGTAGACTGAAGTACAGTAACTTGGGCTCAACCATCACAAATAAGATAATATCTGGACATGGAGGGAGTTCTAGCTGTCTCTAAATTGCACACCTGTCATTGTTCTTCAAGATAAAACTGTATAGACAAACGTTCACTTACATTTAAAGAAACACTTTACTGGGAATGAATGGAGACCATCTTCGTGTAGCTAGTCCCTATCTCTGTCTTTGTATATTTTAAACACATGGCAACCCAAAGACTACAACCCTGTTTGTAGCTAGTAGAGAGGAGCCATGGCAAACGTCCTGTCTAGTGACAGTCTGTTTTTGTTTATGTTAAATAAATGATGTAACTGTTGATTTTGTTTTCTATTGCCAGTGATACACATGTAAGATAATGTTGACTTAAACAATTCAAGAACACAACGAGGAAAGGTATGTAGCAGATTCATACTTAGCACTGCTGTCCAGGGCACAGAAAAACAAAGTGTCTCAGAGGACAGGATCATTGGGACACTGCCAAGATTCGGGCCCCAAGGGATCAAGACCATGGGGCCATTTTAAGGCTTGGGAGTGGGGCCCTATGCCCCTCACCTTTTTATTTAAAAAAAATACATTTCCTGCAGACAGCCCCAGGGCATGGGACACCTTCGGGCTGTTTATTGGCTCAGGGAAGGGCGTGTGAATTTATGATGCGGCAACCCCCATGGGCCATGGGGGGATTCAAATTAAAAATGACAGGAGTCCGCATTTTTTTGTTTTTAATTTTACCATGGTATTGTGGTACTATCACAGTCCCCAAGATCTAAAATGGCTGCCAAATATCCTTGTTGATGTGATTCAGCCAATCAGATCTTATCTTTTGATCTGTCAGTCCTGTTGTACTAACGCAGCTTGATATAGCTATAAATTATTAAGCTTAATTTCTCAAAAACTAGTGAACAGATTTGCACCAAATCATAGAGCATGCTTTCTGGATAAAGATCAAACTTTTTGTCATTTCTGTGTAATTCCGTTCAGGAAATTTGCATGAGGGAAACACATTTTGGGACCTCCTCTTTTTCCCAGCCCCACTTAACGGATCACCTCAAAACTTTCCAGGAAAGAGGTAGATGTACCTTAAAAACAATGTTCTGAAGTAAAAAAAAAAACAGAAATTCACCAGTTACAGTTAGCAGTGCTAATTATAACTTGGCCACCGCAATACCCTGATTATGACCTCACATGTGACATCCCTCATGAGATGTTCTGAGGTATCATTTATGACATTGCAGAATAAATCATCCAAACTTCTTTTTTACACATTGCTCTATAAAATGGAATAGCATTACAGCTCTGAAAGTAAGCACAAAAGAGCTCAGAAGAATATGAGGCATCATTAATGACATCACATGAACAACTCCCTTAGGTGTAGAAAGTATGGGTTATGTGCCACATTTATGCTATACCATACACTTCATGGGTAGCGTAGTTCACATTAACAATCAACCATAGATATATGAGAAACCCTCATTGCATACGGTGTTCAATCTGTATACAACAGTTCAGAAAAGGACAAGTTCCTTAAAAATACTGAAAGTCTGTTCCAAAACGAATGCCTTACTACAAACAGCTGAGTATGTTAAAGCATTTACTATGATAGTGCTATGTTTTTCCACTGCATTTCAGATGTAATGACAGTACTAAATTAGAAAATTCATATTTCACAATAGACGCTATCTCTACTACTATGTTTTACAGACTTAAAGTACAGTATATTTGCAACTCTTCCCCCACACTGCTTTACCTCAGTTGCCATAGCAACCTCCTTTGAAACACTCTACTGTATCAGTAGTAGGGCTGGGCGGAGTTCGTTGTGTTCCGCTACGCAAAACTCTCCACAGTGACTCAAAAACTGCACCGTACTACGCGGCGTTCCAGAAGCAGCGGAGTGCGTTAGGTTGTGCCGTTCGTGCTCATTTTTAGCACCTGGTGTTTGTCCCACGCTAGAAAATCAGTGCAAATGGCACCATGAGCAGTGCAGGAGGGCGCAGCTTCTTTCTGCTGCTCGAGTAGATGTTCTACTAGAGTGGCAGCTTCCTCAACGTGAACAGAAGGTTTCTCAACACGAGCGGTAGTGGCCATCTGTGACCGCCCTCATTGAGAAATCTCGCCAGGAGGTGGTCTGGAGCAAGATTTTCCTCGTTCTCGCTCACCAACTTAAGGTTGGCGAGCGCGAGCGAGGAAAAAACTCTGCTCCATTATGCGGAGAGGAGTTTTGCGGAACTCCGCACGCTACGCGGAGCACAGAGTGGGGAAAACTCTGCAAACTTCGCGAGCGGAGTGGAATTTCATGCCCAGGCCTAATCAGTAGGTCATATGTTCACTGTAGTTTCTGACAGCAGCATACTAGATTCAAGTTCAACTGTAGCAGGCATGGTTGAATGCTTGAAAATATATGCATATCCACAATAGCGTAACTTGAGTAAGATTTATCCACAGCCAATCAGAGATCTACTTACTTTACTTTGTAACTCACTACCTATTTTTAGGCATCAAATTATTTACAGCACCCAATCAAAATTAGTCATTTTCTTATAAGAAGTCCACTCCTCCATTTTAATTGCCTTTCATTCTACCAACTGGCACATTCAGTTGCAGCCTTCACCTGATTGCTACTGCTCCTTCCTTAAAAATGGTTAAAGTGTTCAGTGAGAGTCACAGCTTTGTCTTCTGGGCCAGAGAGCGGGCTAGAAAGAGTGGTATTGACAGGGACTTAAGTTTGCCTAATGTGGACATTAAATTGATTGGCTAGAGAGGGTTAAAGTGGCACCAATTGCTGCCTTTGGTTAAAAGCATTGTGGATTCTCAAGCCCCTCACCTCATGATGTGATTGTGCACTGTGGTGGCAATGATCTAGGCACACTGTAGGATTGGAAATACTAATGAAGGATAGCTTTGCAGAATTAATTACTCTTTTCCCTCACACTGTCTTGGGGTACTCCAACATATGCCAAAGACAGAAATGGAAGTGGTCAGATACATTCAGTCCAAACATTGACAAAGCCAGGAAACATGTTAATTAAGCTCTTTCTGCATTCCTCAGAGACCAAAGCATGGGCTCTATCTGCAACAACAACCTGTGTTTTGACCTGCATGTAATCTATAGAAGTGATGGAGTTCACTTCACAGACAATAAAGTGGCAAACTTCTTCCAGACCAAACTTCAAACGGTCTACAAAGAGCTTGCAGGGAACGCTCCAGACAAAGCCAATATGATATTACTAGAGGACGCTATTCCTGAAAATCCTACTACCTGTCAACTGTCTGGTTTCTCACCTCTAACCATTCAGAGCGTAAATGACCTGCTACTATATATTAAATCTGTCTCCCTGGCGATCCCTGTGCTCCCGCTATACTTTACATGGCTTTGGATAGGGTTAGTATCCATTTGGCCCCACTCCTGAACAACATTCTTACATCGGGCACCTTCCCCTCTTCCTGGAAGGAAGCTTGTGTGAGGCCCATTCTGAAGAAACCCTCATTAGACCCCACTGTAGTTAAAAACTACCAGCCAATATCTTGCCTACTGCTTGCTGCCAAAATTCTAGAAAAATCCATCAATCAATACCTATAATCCAACAGCCTCTTAGACTCCACCCAACCATGGCTTCAGACCACATCATTCCACCGAATCAGCCTTAGTCATGGCCACCGAGGAGATACGTAAACAGCTGGACAGTGGGGGAGAGCCGTTCTCATCCTACTGGACCTCTCAGCAGCGTTTGATACTGTTAACCACCTGGTACTAACGTAGAGGCTGAAGTCAATCGGAATTAAGGGGACGCTCGAACCCTACTCATTTCTTTTCTTACCTCCAGGGACAGAGGCCTTTTCTCTCCCTTGTGGAGTTCCTCAAGGTTCAGCATTGTCACCGATCATGATCAACATTTGGGTTACTCCTCTAGCTAAGCTGATCTAAGCACACGGTTTCTCCTTGGCTTCTTATGCCAACGACACTCAGATAGTCATATCCATATATTCGAGTATAGACACAATGGCTGGGACATTTCATAACTGCCTGAAGCATATCATTGGATGGATGCATCTGAATTATCTTAAATTGAACACAGATAAAACGGAGGTGGTGGAGTTCCTAGAGGGACCATCACTCTGGAATCACTTGTGGTGGCCAGCTGAGGCAGGATGATGTCCTGACCCCATTGAAAAGGTCAGAAACTTAGGAGTCATGTTCAATGATCAGCTCAATTTTGCAGGTCAGATCAATCTCCTGAATTCTTTGTGCTTCTTCCTCCTAAAGATTCTGCATAAAATTCTTCCGTTCATTCCCCAAGATCTTAGAAAATCTGTGGTAGTCGCCTTAATTCTTTTTAGAATTGATTACTGCAATGCTATCTTTCTTGGCATTGACAAATGGCAACTATTAAAACTTTAGTCCCTGCAGAACGCTGCAGCACAGGTGCTGCTCAACATCCCGAAATTCCATCCCATCTCCAACAGTATTAGGGGGCTCCATTGGCTTCTGGTGAAGCAACGCATTGAATTCAAGGCTTTGTGTCTGGTGCATAAAGCATTATATAGAGGAGGACCTTTGGATCTTCAGAAACTTTTTTCATGGCACGTCCCGCTGCGTAACCTAAGATCAGCCAATAAAGGACTAGTTCAGGTCCCAAAAATTCGAAGGGCTAGATGGGGGGGAAGAAGCCTCTCCCATCAGGCAGCTAAGCTTTGGAATTCGCTGCCGGTCGGAACTAGACTACAACCAAATAGACTCCTGTTCAGGAAAATACTTAAGACCCGGCTATTCCCGTCCAAGTAAAAATGCAATACTTTCCTCTCTGGAGCAGTTCTCATTACTCGTTTCATTTCTAGCGCCAATAGGCCTTGGCGTTCGTGCGCTCTATAAATGTGTTACTTACTTACGTACTTACAAGGGCAACAGAGTGTTTCTCAGCAACCTGAAACTCTGCATATGGTCTCATGTATAGCTGTTACATACTCACCATGAACTCAAAGACTCTTCTCAGAGCCACCCTATTGCCCAACACTAAATAATATTAATTTTACATGCTTTTTAAAAATATATATTTTCCGGAGTCACGACTCCTTTGCGGATTCACAAAGCATAAGCACACATTCAATGCACAACAACACATTTAGGATTTATAACTCTTATTCTCACTCTAAACATGCTACAGTAACTTTGTGAGTACTTTTGTGAGTGTCTAAGTATGTGTGTAAGAGTGTGCCTACATCTGAGTGGGTCTGTGAGTATATATATTAGGTGGTTGTGAGGTCATTGAACTACACGTTGGGCGGCGTGTATTGTTATTGCTGCCCCCGCCGGACATGACCCCCGATTTCTGAGGTGGAAGCGGTTTGGGGACCCGAGGAAGCGCTTTGTCCTTTCAAGCAGGATATGGTTTTATTCACGAACTGTTCTGTTTTTCCCGCACAACCACTGGGCGTTATTTTTCCCCATGCAACACCTACCTGGATTCATCACGGTGTGTTCTGGGTGTTGCAGTCCACACGAACTATGTGAACTGTCAACAGGTGAGCAGTTAACTACAGAGGGCGGAGCGGGCCCTCGGTCATTAAGAGGGCGTCAGAACTGATGGTTGCGGTGATGGAAGCCTCCTGGACACTTGGGCGCTGATGAAGGCACACATATTGCCGAAATGCATTCGCTACAAAAAGAATAAAGTTCGCTTCCAAGACGTTCCCCTGTGTGGTCTCTGCTCTCTCGCATGAAGGAGTTTTGTTATATATATATATATATATATATATATATATATATATATATATATATATATATATATCAATTTCCGAGTGAATGTGAATGTCTCTGAGTGGGTTTGTGAGTGGGTGTGCAAATGTTTGAGTGAAACTCTGAGTGGGTGCATAAGCTTCTAAGTGGGTGACTGAGTGGCTGCATGAGTGTCTGAGTATGTCTGTGAGTCAGTACATGAGTCTTTGAGTGGGTCTGTGAGTGGGTGCATGAGTCTCTCAGTGGGTCTGTGAGTGGATACATGATTGTCTGAGTGGGTCTGTGAGTGCATGAGTGTCTGAGTGGGGCTGTGAGTGGGTGCATGAGTATCTGAGCGGGTCTGTGAGTGGGTGCATGAGTGTCTGATTGGGTGCTTGAATCTCTGAGTGGGTCTGTGAGTAGGTGCATAAGTCTCTGTGTGGGTCTCTGAGTGTGTGCATGAGTGTCTGAGTGAGTCTGTAAGTGGATGTGACTCTCTAAGTGGGTCTGTGAGTGGATGATTAAGTGTCTGTGTGGGTCAAAGAATGAGTGCATGAACCTCTAAGTAGATGAGTGAGTGGGCGCATAATTGTCTGAGTGGGTCTGTGAGTGGGTGTGTGAGTCTGTGATTGGGTCTATGACTGGGTGTGTGAGTCTCTGACTGGTTCTGTGACTAGGTGCGTGAGTGTCTGAGTGGGTCTGTGGGTGGGTGCATGTGTCTCTGAGCAGGTGTTTGAGTGAGTGCATGAGTCTCTGAGTGGGTTTATGAGTTGGTGCATCAGTGTTTCAGTGGGTAGGTAATTAGATGTGTGAGTCTCTGAGTGTGTATGTGAGTGGATGCGTAAGTGTCCGAGTGGATCTGTGAGTGTGCGCATGAAAGCCTGAGTGTGTCTGTGTGTGAGTGCATAAGTGTCTGACTGGATCTGTGAGTGGGTGTATGAGTGTGTCTGTGAGTGGGTGTGAGAATCTCTGAGTATACATATACTCTCCATAGCCCTATCCTAATTTTATCACACATTATGGACACTTCCTTTGACAGCCCCCTACTATCCCCTGAAGGAAATTACTCTAACTTAATAAATTTCCCTCCTAACCTAACTAAAATTGCCAAGAGAAAACTCAAACACAAAATCCTCAACCTTAACAAAGAAATCCTTATCACTGACCCCTACTACTGCTTAAACAAGGGTATTCTACTGAGTGACCTCATCTTCTCTAACAATAGACGCACTCAATTGAGAAATTCCTATCTTCCTCACTCAACACCACTGTCCCAAGAAAATTCCACATGGCATAAACTTACCATAGTGCCCTCCATGCTGTTCAATGTAGCTATCACCATCTCCATTTATAATAATGACACCCTGCTCATTCAATCTTCTGATCGCAATCTGGAACACTTTGCCAAAGTCTTGTCCCACCTCAAAACAAACTAGACAGGGCCACTCACTGACCTGCACCCTCACAACTCGCCTCTAACACATCACCATCTGACAACCCTTTTTCTTATCACCCCTCTTGTTAGGGCTGACATCCATAAATTAGCCCTCTTCACCTCCAACCTTGATTACAAGCTATCCTCCAGACTAACAAGACTCCATTACCCAAATGCCATCTATCCTTCTATTCCTATCTATTCCTGCCCATACCTGTGTCATACACCCTTGCTGGAGCTCTACACCAAATCACAACCACTAATTTCACCCCAATAGGCTAATCAAACAGCTATTGAATCACAATATACTCTCCCTCCTTGACTCTTACACCCATATTACGGCCTACCACTCTAAACCTACTACAAAAATTGAGACTCTTATCACTCACCATCTCAGAACACCCCACCCCAGCACCAGATAGATACACAAAGCAAACCTGAAACAAGTTCCAATCACACATACGTCTATGAATACCTCCAGAACATGCCTTAAATGTCGTTCAGCTGTGCAGCATGTGGCGGATATAACAATCTCATTTTTTACCTTGACCTTGACATTCTTATACTCACTGAAACCTGGCTGAACAAATCTTCATCCCCAAATCTTGACACACTAGTCCCCCCCCAGTCATGACATCATCAGACTAGACTGCTCAGGACGCTCTGAGGGTGGGCTAGCATGCATTAACAGGTAGACACTATCTCTGAAATAATCTAACACTCTGTCTCCGCCTTCCTGTGAATACCTTAAGAT
Source organism: Calotriton arnoldi (assembly GCA_963921515.1). Classification (NCBI taxonomy): domain Eukaryota; kingdom Metazoa; phylum Chordata; class Amphibia; order Caudata; family Salamandridae; genus Calotriton; species Calotriton arnoldi. The sequence goes on along the minus strand of CAWUFW010022138.1, from coordinate 16,879 downwards.
CAGCATCACTGCCAATTAGAATTCTACATGCTCTCTTCACACTTTCTACAACCCACCTAAGGTTCCATGCCCGACTGCCTCAAAAGTGACGAGGTTACCACTATCCTACAAAAACAACTCCGACCAGTCCGACCCCAACAACTACTCCCCCATCTCCAACATTCCAACTTTAGGTAAACTCTTAGAAAAATGTGTGCACTTCCAGCTCTGCAATCATATTGAGCAATTCCAACTTCTCGACCAATGCCAATCTGTCTTCCAACTGGGCCATAGCACCGAAATGGCATGGTCCATATTGTTGATGATGCCTTACGTGCTCTCGACCATAGTGAATCCTGCCTATTAATCCTACTTGACTTGGCGGATTTTGACACGGTTAATCATGATACCCTATTGAACTTATTAGAATACAGGATGGTTCTCTCCGGTACCGTGCTAAAATGGTTCTCCTCCTTCCTTCATAACAGATCTCAGCACATCCTAATCAACCACGCTCTCTCCGATCAGTCACCGGTGTCACTAGGCAAACCTCAAGGTTCTACTCTCTCCCCGACATTGTTTAACCTATACATGGAGCCCTTAACTGATATCTTTATACTCGGCAACATTTCCTACCACATTTCCTACCACATGCACACTGATGACCTTCAACTTTACCTAAAAATTGCTTCTCCTGAAGACATCAATATCCTCAACAACACCCTCACTAAAACGCAGCACTGGCTGACTCACAACCATCTCAAACTCAATGCTCTTAAGACAGAATACTTATTGATCACACCACCCGCAATTGCCCCTAGGATCAATAACTGGCTCCCACATCTTACTGCTTTAAAATATACACCACATGTCATTGACTCTGTGAAATCCCTTGGTATCACCTCGGACAATGCCCTCTCCATGAAAAAGCACATTAGTGCCGCAACCAGAGGAATCAACCTTCAATTACATGCACTAAGGAAACTAAAACCATTCCTCCCCCTGGCAGAGCTAAAAAAAGCAGCAGTCCAAGCTCTTTTCTTATCAAAATTAGACTATGGTAGCGCTAACCTTAAGGGTATATGTAAAATCACATTTGCACCATTAAAAGCCAATATGAATGCAGCAGCTAGGCTTATAACTGGATCAAACAAAATGGATCATAACACCACAGACCTCATAGCTCTGAAGTGGCTACCCCATGAGGCTAAGATCCATCTAAAAATTGCATGTATGACCCATAAAGCACTGCACCACAATATACCTTCGTACTTGACCCAGAAACTGACCCTATCAGGTGGTAACAGATCCTCCAGTAGCACAAGCTCTCTGTTGGAATGGGTAAATATGATGTCAATGGGTACCATGATATGTGCAGGCCAGACAACGACAATACCAATAAATGCAAAAACAGCATATGCCATAACATGTGCCCATATGACAATGCTCATAAATACAATGTCAATGTATGTCGTAGTCTATGCCTGCAGAACAATGATACCAGCAGAATCAATGCCAATGTATGCCATAATCCATGCACAAAATGACAATGTTGTTACCAGTAAAAGTGATGTCAATATGTCATGATCTAGGAATGCATAACTATGCCAATATCGGTAAAAATAACACCAATGCACTCTATGACAACTGTACACGAGCTATTGAGAATGTCAATAAAAATGACACCAGTGACTGCCATTTTATTTTTAGGAGTTCCAGTGAACTTGTACCATTGCTGTTGGATTAACCCAATGTGACCTCCCCATCAACCCTGAGTCAGAGATACATGGTCAGACAGGCCCTGCGACTCGCACCCACACCTAGCGAATAACAGGTCACAGGAGGGGTCTCTTTTAACCCAAAAATAAATGCACACCAGGGAATACCTTGATCGATTGCACTGATAGATAGTTGCTCCATAAACAGATGCGAAGCAATTGGCCCAAATAAATCACATTTAGCCAAAGGCTTGCATTCCCCAAAAATACCACAAAACTAGATGCCACATGTGGATAGAAACACTCAGCCAATCAGGACACGACATGCACACATAGTGATCACGCTTTCCTCATTCCGGACACCTGGACACATCCACACTAGCTCTCCCTGAGGTTGAGAGTCATCTGTGTTCTTATCAGATGCCCAAACGTGTTAATTTAAGACTGTAATGCCTTTTAAGACTGCAGAAATCAGTTTATGGTACTTCACAAGATGTGTATAAAACCAGCCAAATCTTTGCACAACGAGAGACTTTCCTTAGACGCATTCTGTCGAGACTCTCCAGGCTGAGCAACATCTCTACTTCTTAAACCATGAAAAATACACAAAAGAAACCTACAAAAGATCCTTCTCTGGAATTGCCCCCAAAATCTGGACCTCTCTCCCAACTGAGATCAGATGCAACCTGTCCACAGTCTTGCTCATGAAAGAAGTAAAAATTCTACTACTCAAGAAATCCCTCTCATACTAAGGACAGACTCCCACCCTGCCCCCCGGAGAGACTCCTTCCTGCTGGCCTGGCATTGATACCTGCTCTTGACTTCACACATATCCCCGATAAGCATGATAATATCTTCCAGTGCTTCCCACCCATCTTCAAACCGTTCTGATGCCCATCGGATATTGCCTATTCCAGTACCTCTGAGTGTCCATGTGTTCCATTCTCTCTTTGTACCTTTTTACTCTTGTAAATATTGGCCTCATGTCTTACTATATTTAATTATGTTTCTATTTAATGCTTACTGCTCTGTGCTAGTATCCCTGCACCGTTTGACACTCATCGATCTCTACTCAGGCCATTACTCTTGACTGACTATTAGTTCTTATCTCCCTTTCTACTGTAAATATTCCCCTCTTGACTTAAAACATGTTTTATTATATTGCCTACCATTTTTTGCATCATACCCCCTTGTTCGTGCTATATAAAACCCTAGAAATAAAATAAAATAAATAAATACGTTTGTTTGCACCAAGACCAAAATAAATGATTAAATAAACACGACTCCCGGAGTGCCTGAGTCTCCTTTGAAACAAGTGGAGAAGTTGTTAGTGTTTATTGGCGTTGACGGCAGTCACGCCTCTTTCTGAGCAATGCCGGTGATCAAGTGCCCGCAGGCAACCACCAAGCATGGTTAAGAGTATTCAGGCCAGTGGGTCCCCCGCCGCTACCAAACAAGGAGTGTAACCCAGAGGTTAAGGACTGGAGGAGGAGAATCAGGGGACCCTTAGTGATTCAGCAAGTTCCCTAGGGTGAGTGATTCAAGGTATTCATGGTGGCGGAAGGAGCCTGAACAGTATGGAGCAACTGAAAGTAATGAAGTCAGTGAAATATAGTGGGGGAAGAAGAGTACAAAAACAGAAAATTATGTGGAAGTGAATTTCAAATTCTGGCAAGAAGCGGGAGATAAACTCTTGTTGATATATGCAGCAGAGCCAGTTCGAACAATGTCACAAATCAAGTGAGACCGGAGTCAAGTCAAGATTTGCAAACCAAACTAACAAGATTAGAATGGTTACATAAATATGAACTTAACAAATGGTGGAAAAAGTGCATCATTGAAAAAATATAAAGAGGAGGCCCAACTACCAAGGGGTTCATGAAGCATGCATTATGCCACCCATGGGAGACCATTCAAAATGGAACTACAGGCCTGCCATTGCAGCCTGTGTAAGCTGGTGCTAGCACCACTTACTAAAGATATAGGTTTCCTATCTAGGGTCACTGCACTTAAAACCTTTAAGTCACCCCTATAGCAGGCCTTTGCAGTCCTGAAGGCAGGGTGCTTGGTTCTAAGTGAGAGGGTGCCCATGCATGAGCAGGACACCCCTACAGCCTACGGAGTCCATTCTCCCGGGTTGTCAGTGAAGCAGCCATATACCATATCGAGGGGCACAGCGTAAGTATGCGATGACCATCTCGAAAATGGCTGCAATGTGGGTGTGGGTGAATAGACGTGTGCTAAATGTTCCCAACTTTCCTTTTTTCCGTCATGAACATAATGCTATTGATTTTCTGTGTTCAATACTTGATGTACTACTGGAAACGCTTTCTGTATTGTATGGTCTCTCGAGCTCTGTTAATAAAATGAGTTTAAAAAAAAGAAAATGGCTGCAATGAATCCTATCATGTTTGGTATCAAGCATGTTGGAATCATACCCCCACACTGTAAACGGTGATTCCAAGCACTAGAAGAGCCCTCCGTTAGGCTCTCAGTGTTCCCGGTGCCAAGCTTCTGGACCCAGACAGCACAAAATGGTTGCTGCCGACTAGAGACACATTTCTGCCCTCCTGCTGCTAAGCCAAGCTCGAGCAGGGGAAGGCAGGACAATAGGCATCCTGTCAAAGGGAGGTGTGGCCACCTCCCAGACAGGAGTTAGTGTATTGGGACTGGGTGGGTGTGCTTGCCAGCACCACAAAGTTTGCATGAGGGGCACATTTGTTGTCCCTGTGCATACTTCAGTTCAAACCAGTCCTGGGAGCCATTGGCTCCCACTCTGGTGAGAAACTGGAAAAAGGACATTAGAGTAACCTCCCCCCTGTCCAGACCCTCCCCTGGGAGGGTCCCCTGAATCATCCCAACCCTTTCCTAAGGGTACTTAAGGGCTTACCTGTGGGTGGGTCCCTAGATTCATCGTGGGATAAGATTCAGATCAGACATTACTTCTTCTTCTACCGTCTGGGCACTCTGGACTTCGCTGGACTTCGTTTGGGCTCGACTTCATTTCCTTTACAGTCTGCTGCATCATCTTTGCCTGTGCACCATACAGGAACCTTCAAGGGCAGTGGGCATCAAAGACACCTGAAGGAATCTCCCTTGGAGTGAAGGAGTCACTCCCCTGCAATCGCAGGCTCCGCAACCAAGTCGACCGGTCTGCAGATCCTGGGCCACTCTGGACTCCATAAGGTTCTGCAACACGGGTGGTGATTTTCCACATCTCCTGAAGCCTGCCCTGCTCTCTCACCAAGTTTGAGGCCAGTATCCCTCATGGGGGTTGCAATAACCCAATCCCTGTGCACTGCTTCAACTTGCAGTTGCAAAGGCTTGTTGGTTTCTTTCCAAGAAGATCTTTGGGCTCCAAGTAGCCCCAACCTCGACCACCTCCAGTTACCAGAATCTTCAGCCACATCTTATCGTGTGCATCGTGGCTTGCATCTTTTGGTGAGCTGCTTGAGGTCCTCTTGCGACTCCAGTGCCTCCAGCCTGTGGGTCCTGTTGAGGGTCATCTTTGCTTCTTTTGGGCTCCTCTGACTGCTCCAGGCCTGCCCTGACTACCCTGCTTGTCGTGAGTCCCCTGGACCTTGCTGGTTCCGATGTTGCCCCTTCTTCAATTCCTGTATTGGTTACATTTGCCAAGGCTTGTTGGTGATCCCGCCAGACACCGACCCCTCAGCACTCAACATCCTTCCTGGGACAGCTCGTACATGACTCCGGGTCTTCTTCAGCATCACTTGGTCCTCACAGCTGCAGAGTCAAGGTCATCGTCACCCATCCTGCAACACCCGACATCGGAGAACATTCGCCTTCCATGTCTCCTGGTCACCCCTGAGTGTCCCCGCTGCTTGCAGACACGTCTCATCTAGAATACACCTTCGGATTCCACCGGACACTTTCTCCTTCTGCAGCAGCGGCACTTTCCTGAAGTCTTCCATTGGGTTCGACGGCGGTTTCTGACACCACTTCACACGTATGCACCCAGCTTCCCTGGTGTAGGTAACGTGGGTACTAGGGTATCCACAGGTGGGTTGGCTCTCCAACCTTCTATCTTCCACTGGGTTTCTTCAGGGTCCACTGGGAAGGGTCCTTAATCTTTAAAAATCCAACCACAACTTACATGTAGAGTTGTACGGAGCACACAGTCGTGTTCCCACACTGCACACGCTCTCCGTGGGGTCCCTATCTACTCACCTTGGGTGGTTCCTTGGGTCCCCAGCACTTCTATGTCCTTTTGACACTGTCTTGACCTGAGTCGTGGTTCTTATACCACTTTCTTTGTATATAGTTTGCCCTCCCCCTGGGGTCCACTGTGTATTTTGTGCTATTTACTGTATTTCTATGCAAAGTACTGAGTGCATTGTGTTTATCTCCATGTAGGAGATATCTAAACATGTTAGAAAGTATATAATAAATGCACATTTTTATAAATACCTTGTGTGGTTCTTTTCCACTTAATCTATACTTTGAGATTGCATTCTGGTAAAACAAGCTGCTTTACACTCCTTCTGCTCTCCACAGCTACCACTTACAGAGCTTCTAAGGTTGTCTGAGACCTCTTAAATCACCATAGGGGTTGTCTGGACTGGTGCAAGGTGCCCACTTACATTAGTGGACATCATATACCAGGCCAGCTTCTCACATATGTTAATCTAAGAAACAAATGATGGAAAGATCAAATGTTCTGGAAGAAACTATACAAAATGAAAAAGGCACAAAAGTCTTTAAAGGATCAGATGGATTAGGAGAAAATCCAATTTATTCTATATATAAAAGTTTTTGGACACCTTGAGGAGACAGAAAGTGGGAGAATGCATCAGAGCCAAATAAGCTACTACATTGAGCAAGTTAAATGTGGACTTGTGTTCAGACACAGACCAAGATGAAACACAAGGTGCATATAATGGAGAAACATTGATCTCACTATAATATTGGATGAATTTCATTTTTACGCATGGATCGATACACAAATCACAGACCAAGAAAAGGACTGGGAAAACAAAAAGGAAAAGGAAACAAAAGAGAGGTGGGAAGGCAGAAGGTTTAGAGATGTAAAGAGTGGAATAAAGAAAAGGAGCAAAAAGCAGTGAGATATGGCAATACTTTAATAAGCGTAAACAGCATTGATCTTTCAGAGACTGAAATACAAATACATACATCGGGATTGTCGTATTGTGTAACTATGGAGTTTGATTATGTGCAATCTAGAACAGATTTGTACAAATTCATCAGGAAATTGAAATTAAGGAAATGATATAAGATCTATGATGAAAAATCTGTTGTCCAAAAAAGATATGGTGGATATTCCAGAGATTAATTTATGCATATCTGATTTAGATTTGATAAGAGATTTTTTTGAATTGAAGAATGAAGGTATGAGGGATACAGAAATCCTGTCAGATTAATTACTGATAGGGAAATAACATGTTTGGGACAATGAGGAAGGAGGGAGTAATTTTAAAACCTGTTCAAATTTCGTCCTGATAACTGTCCATGACAATATAGATATATTTTCAGATCCAGTAACTAAGGAATTCCATGATATGAAGGATTGAAAGGAAAGGCCAAGCATATGAATGAAGCAGCGATTCTATACAAAGAGACCCTTAGAAAATTGAGTAACAACAAAGATGTGGTTATCTGAAATTTAGACAAAGGGGGCAATGTGGCTTTGTGGCCATTGGAAATGTACCTGAGAGAAGCCTATAACTAACTATCCATTGCTTAGTGTTATGAAGAGGTAAACATGAACAACTGAAAGTGAAACATGATTACTTTTCTGAGCTAGTCGAATGGAGAGCTCTGGGATTAATTAATTTTGATGATTCACATTTTTTGAAAATTGACCATCCCAAATTACTGGTGTTATATCTGATCCACAAAAACAGAAAGGTACCCACCAGAAGACTGATTATTATATTACAAGGAAGCCTATTTAAAAAAAAATTAGAAATATGTGGACAGCCTACTTAGACTATTTGAGGAGAACTTACCCTCATATATGAAGGATTCTTCTGATTTATTAAAAAGAATCTTTAATATAAGTTGGGAGGAAAACATGTGCATGATGGCACTGGATGTGTCATCAATGTACACAAATATTTGGATCACTGACATAATATCGACAGACCGAATATCGACATACCAAAATATCGGCACTAAAATATCGATAACACTATTATCGACGAGCAATACTTATTTTAAAAATACACAAATATCGACACCATATTATCGTCAAACCAAAATATCGTTTTAAACATTATCGAACACACAGATATTGTAACATAAAATATTGAAATTTGTTTAAAAATATACAAAATATCCTAAATATCGAAATAAAAAATATAGGGGCACATTACGATACCCGGCGTAAAAAAATCCGCCAGGCATGGAAGCGGCAAAAATCCGCCCGCACACACCGCCTGAACACCGACCACGCCATTATGAGTACACAAACTGAAAACCGCCATCGGCGGAAAAATCATACAAAATACCGCCCGCCATCGTCCGAGTCGGAGTCAAACCGCCCGCCACGGACGGAAACACGCACGACAACACAAAACCGCCCGCCCTCACGGCCGACACACCGCACGTGAAATTACGATCGCACCGCCATGAGCGCGGAAAAACAACAAAAATACCGCCCGCCAGCGCAAACAACGCCGATGAGAATCGACACGGCAGAAGCCATGGCGCCCACGTACCTGCACAGAAACCATCCGCACACAAAACCAATAGCACACAACATGGCCAACAAGTCCACACAGCAAGGCACGCACAAATACACAAGCACAGTACACATCCCGAAAACACCCCCGGACAAACAAAAAATACAAAGGCCAGAACCCCAGACACAACACACCTGAAAACAACAGACCATGAGGACACACCCACATAGGTGAGTACAAAAGCAGCACTCCCACAGACCACAACCCCTTGCTACATTGCAAACCAGAGAGGAGAGGAGAGGACACAGTGACACAGCAAGGACAGCAGCACACCACAGAAACGCACACATCACAACCACCACCACCACCACCACCACCAAACACCGGCACCACAAACCCCCTGCACATTACACAACACACACCGCACCAGCACCACAAACACCATGGCACCACAAAGGATGCCCAAGTTCACGCCCATGGAGCTGACGGTCATGGTCGACGAGATCATCAAGGTGTACCCACAAATCTATGGGAACATGGTCCAGCACACACCACTATCCACCAGAAACAGAATGTGGACCCGGATCGTAGACCAGGTCAATGCAGTCGGGACCCTGCCCAGGAACAGAACCGAGATAAACAAACGTTGGAATGACGTAAAGAGCCTGGTCAAGAAGAAGGAGGGCAAAAACAGAGAGCTGGCTGCCGTCACTGGCAGAGGGAATCCCGCGCTCTTTAAGACCTTCAAAGCGTGGGAGGAGAAGGTGCGAGTCGTAATCCATCCGGAGATCCTCGCCGGATTAGCAGGGGAGTGGAGGCTGGTAAGTACAAACTAATGTATACCAGCACACCGCTATGTACACACATGCGCAACCACCATGCCACAGCTCCCAGGGACAAACACCCCCATGTCCAGCACACAATACACAACACATCACACGCACATGCAACAGACACTACCACACACAGGCCAAACCGAACAACTGTAAGATGCGTGGGGACATGTGTACACTAAGCCAGCCACGTAACCACCAACAGGTCCCCAAATATGCCAGAAGCGCCACAACGAGCACCCACCACACCCATGTGTCCGCCACAGCTGCACTAACCGACAAGTAACAGGTAAGTGGCAGGAACACAAAGTGCAGTGGGTGGGACGGTGGACAGCTGAAGTACAACACCCACCAGGCCCCCACTCCCACAGACCAGCAAGGTGGAGCACTCCCCACACCCATGTGTCAGGCACAGCTGCACCAACCGACAAGTAACAGGTAAGTGGCAGGAACACAAAGTGCAGTGGGTGGGACGGTGGACAGCCCAAGTACAACACACACCAGGCCCCAGTCCCACAGCACAGCAAGGAGGAGCATCCCCCACACCCCACACCCACGTGTCAGCCACCGCAGTGCACAACGACAGCCGAAAGGCAGACATCACGGTCCACAGCAATCGGTGTCAGTGGGTGTACAGCCACCCCCACGACCCACTACACCCCCCACCCCCACAGACCTGCAACATGGAGCACCCCCCGCTAAGAGCCATGTGGCATCCAGTACAGTGCACGCACGAACAACTTGCAGGTGGGAAACTGGATAGGGCTGGATTACTGGAGGCACGAGGACCATAACACCACCAACACATGGGACATGTCACGTAGCACACGGACACGCAGCACCGCCCACCGTCACGAACAAGTGAACAATGTGCACACGGACATGAACAGCAGACTCACACCCCACATGACCCATCACAGACATAGCAACACCCAAGGAGCCACGTCTGCATGCACAAGCCACACTGAATATAGTCCCACACGGCAGCCACTGTGCAACTCATCACACACAACCGAAACACCATTGAAGTCCTGTCCATGTAGCCCCTACTGCCTGTCAACCACACACCCCACAACTACGCCTATGTAAGACAAACAACACTAGACGCAACAGAGCGGAACAACAGAAATGCACACGAACACCACTGAACCCATCAAACACACAGACACACCATGCACATACAACATACCATCCATCCCATCCGTCAGCCCCAGTCTCATGAAAGGCATGTCATCCGCACAGCTGCCACACATACAGCAGTCACGCTAAGACACATGCCCATGACCAACCATGTGCCAGAAGTCAATTAAGCGCACGACACACTGTGAGCAACAACACACAACATGGGCCACACCCCCGAGCACTGCAGTGATGCACATGGCACAGGGCAGCACGCACACCAAGGAGATGGGACAACTGCAATACGTTGGCTGGCACACAACTATCACTCATTCATAACGATGCGTCCAATGCCATGTCCAGTAACCACAACAGACAGCAAATATGCAGGGCATGTCAGGCATGCACACACCTCAGACCATGCACTGTCATGCTGCCACAACACATGTCACGTTCGGCACCCATGGCTCACAGCATGTACCCCAAAAGCATATACCCTCCCAAATGCGAATCTGGGGCATGGCCCCCATGTTGCCATATGCGTTCCTAAGCGTTCCATTTGAACTCCAAAAGCAAAGTACAAACCAGACCCAGGATGGGCCAGGAGCCCGCATACACCAGAGTCACAATGAGTAGGGGCAAAGCAACACACCCATCGGCATGGCCAATCCGTCCCATGCCACATGTGCACAGCACACAGTCCCATTGCCTAGCACACACACCTACAGATGCCACAGCCACACACTCGCCTCCGGGAAACCCATGTACGAGATTGCACGAACTGCCAATGTCAGACGACTAATACATACTTCGCCAGGTGCAACACAATAACAAATCTCATTCTCTCCACAGGTGACGAACTGCTGGACGCTGGGGATGGAGACAGCAGCCAGCACAGCCAGCCTACAAGCCCCCAACGAGGACACACGGATCTGGAGGATCTGTCCACCTCTTCGGACACGGACCACCAAGCTGGCCCATCTGGCGTGGCAGGGCCCAGCCGCTCCCCAGGACCCCTCCTACCCACCAACCCATCATCCAGGGATGCTGAACAGTCCCAGTCCCCTGCTGCCACTGTCGTTGCGGCCACACCCACGGTCATTGCGGCCACTACCACTGCCGCAACCGCCACCATCGCCGCACCGACCACCACCGCCTCCACCACCACCACGTCTTCGCTGGCACCAGCCCCAGCGCAGGTGGTGGCCCGGCCGACTGGATCCACCCTGGGAGCCACAGCGAGGACCGTGGTGAGCAATGTGGCTAGTGGGCAGGCCGGTGGCAGCAGGACTGGTAGGAGGAGCAGGGTCAGGGAAACGCCAGCCTCCCTGGGAGCCATGCCCTGCCTCAAATGGACAGAGTCCTTGGGGCCTATGAAGAGGCCCAAGGACAATGGGCCAGGTCTGCTACTGACACGCGGGAGGTGCTGGGGGTGCTGAGGTCCATGGACGCCCATATGGGCCAATTCGTGTCCCGTATGGACCAACTCGTGGACCTCATGGGCCAGCTGGTGGTGGCGGTGGGGTCACAGGCAAGGCCAGCAACACCACCTCCGCCACCACCTGCTAGGGCGCAGGCTCGGGCAGCAGTGTCCACTTCCCCTGCGTCCACAGCCAGTGAGCACACCTCACCCACCACCAGCAGGTCGCCACCACACACCCCCTCCCAAACGTGGAAGGGGCCGTCCGAAGAGGAAACAGATCTCCCGGGAGGACTTCGCACGCTCCAGTCGCAAGTGAGGCAGCCAGCCAGCCTTCCGCCAGCCTTCCTTGACCAGCCACTGCATTGACTTGCTCTACGATCCCACTCCACACAGCCATCTGGATGGCATGTGTGTGTTGGACTATGGACATAGAACCAGTGGGTACACCCTGATCATCACGCAGCCATGACCGACAGCTCATTGTCACTGCACGCACCACTTTTGTCATCACCTTACACACAATCACATGTCACAGTTTGTAATAAATGCACCTTTTTCACTAACTGCTGTTTGTGCCCTGTGTCTTTATTGTACGGAATACAACGGCCACCTTGGGCGGAAAGGCACCTGATGCGTGGCATGGAAATGGAATCCGGAGGGCCTGTAGGGACCTAGGGGTGGGAGACAGAACAGGAGCACATTCAATGAGTGTGTCACACACCCATCACACAGTACATGTCAACAACTACAAGCAATGTACACACATCGCACAGAGCAATAGGGCACAATGCCACAGCCACCAACAGTGGCATACTACCCTGGCCATGGAGCGTTGACACACTGCACGCAGTGAACATACGGCCACCCTGACACAGCACACACACACCTGCATAGATACAGACACATCATCCGTCGTACATGGACACTCACCGTCAAGTGAAGTAGCGGGCGATGAGCTGCTGGCGCACATTCCCAGCTTCCTCCTCTCCGCTGTCCACCTCACTCGAGCTGTCCTGGTCTGCGGGCTGGGGCCCTGGTTGATCTCCGTCATCCACAATGAGGGGGATCTGCTTCCGAATGGCCAGATTGTGCAGCATGCAGCACGCCACCACTATCTGGCACACCTTCTGTGGGGAGTACGCCAGTGCACCCCGGTGCGGTCCAGGCACCTGAACCTGGACTTGAGGAGGCCAAAGGTCACGCTCGACCACACGTCTGGTCCTCCCATGTGCCTCATTGTATCGATCGTCTGCTGGGGTGCGAGGATTCCTCAATGGACTGAGCAGCCATGCCCCATTCGGATACGCAGAGTCACCTGGGTGTGAGGGACACAGAGAACCGTTGCTATTCCAACTGGACAGGGGACAGCATCGCACAACCAGCACGCTACACCACTCCACATACTCACCGACAATACAGCCACGATCCTGTTGCAGATTGGCCATCAGTCGTGGCAAGATGCTGTTGCGCATTATGTGTGCGTCATGGGCCGAGCCTGGAAACTTTGCACACACGTGGGTGATCACCATGTCCGCAAGGCACACCACTTGCACATTCAGGGAGTGCGTGTGCTTCCTGTTGCGGTACAGGTGCTCAGTGGCCTGTGGTGGAACAAGGCCAACATGAGTGCAGTCAATGGCTCCCACGACGTGTGGGATTCTGCCAAGGGCATAGAATGCACCCTTCACTGCCGCCAATTCACGAGCCCTGGGGAATCTGATGTACCTGTTCCGGTACAGCATCATGGCTGCCAGTACATCCCTCAGCACCTTGCTGAACATGGGCTGGGACATCCCTCCTCCACTGCCCACTGTGTGCTGGAATGACCCAGTGGCGAAGAAATGCATGGCGGCCATCACCTTAGCCGTGGGGGTGACAGCAGTCGGATACACCCTGCGGGGACGGAGATGGGGCTCTAACATGGCACACAGTCGATGCAGAGTTGGCCTGTCCAGCCGAAACTTCCTGATTACCTCTGTATCGTCCATGTCCGCCAGCAATTGGTATGGGCGGTCAATGTTCGGTCTCCGCCTGGGTTAAATGGCAGAGGACACATGTCAAAGCAACACGGCACATAGCAATTTCGCATACACATCACTGACATGACTGAGCAAGCACATGAGCCACAGCCCAGCTGTCAAGCTGGGACGGCACGGCCACAATACACTTACACAGGTCTCCCAACAATGGCAATGGCAAGTGAGACATACCACTGCCATGTGCATGCACATGGGGATCTAGGCCCCAATGACTTGCGGGGCGTGCTGATGGGGACTGACTGCATATTCGTCAAGCGGCAACGCCACGGCAACATGAGTGTCTGCTGAGCATGGAACTGCTTCCGAGGCTGGATGAGTATGGCACACGACGACGACGATGTGGGCACGGGCTGAGCGGCCACTACAAGTGGGACCTGTGGCACGAGGGGATATGAGACAGTAGTAGGTGTCAGCACTGCACCCTATGTACAGCACTGTACGGATCACAGCTCCCGAAACATTGACTGGTGTCCACATTGACAGCCCCATGCCAAGACGGCTGTGTGCTTGCAGTCACACGTCACAGGTGAGAGGTTACATTGCACGTGCCAGGTGGCAGTCGTACATAGTGGGAGCTGGCATGTGTGTGCATGTGTCTCCTGTTCAGGATCCACCAGATGGGCGCTGACTCTGTACTGACCATTGGACACAGCATGTTCCGTGGAAGGCTTGTGTGTGTGGGATGGTGGCACTGGATGTGCCTCCGTTGGGGGGGCCATGCACAGGGCGGGTACGTCGATGATTGCGCATTGTTGGTCACGGTGGGTGCACCAGCTAAGATGTGTTGCCCTGTGTTCAATTCCTATGTCCGCATGATGATGGACTGTGGATGTGGGCAGACTACACATTGGTCGATGTGCTGTCTATATGCATGTGCCTTCACACCAGGCACAGCTGCCCCTGCACATGTGACCCCTGCTGGACTCGCTGCTGGGTCTGTGGAGCTGATGCACCTTCTGCGCGTGGGGCGGACAGCTCTCCTCACTTCCCTCATTGCGCATGTCATGTCTTTGCCGCAGGTGACATGGATCATGGAGGGCCCACATGTACGCGTGGGTAGGCTACACATGATTGTTCACTGGTCGCCACCCCCAGTCAGTGTTTCGAATGGGAAGGTTGTCGTGCTGGTGGTATGTTCGATGTGGCGGATGGGCGGGCCTAGGTGCGGGCTTACATTCCGGACATGGGGGTAGTTGGATTGGCGACTAGTTGCAGTACACACGGGACACGTCTCTTCCTTTCCACATCTGGGTCATCCCTTGTACTAACTGACAGTGATACAGTCATCTTCGCCCCAGCCCTCATGTCCTCCCCTCGCCCCCCAATATGCATGCTCACCTGCGAGGCTAGCGCTTGCACAGGCAGCCCCAAGCTTGCACCAGAGAGGGCAAGGAGTGTATGTGTGGGTCCAGTTACACGAGTGGGCTGTCTCAGGGTATGATGTGTGGCGGGACGCCGTCCACCTGCGTGGTGCCCCAAATGGAGACCCGGCCTGCATGGACTATGCATCACAGTCTTCGCCTTCCGGATCCGCCACCTGCGACACCCAGTGGCTGTGGCTGCCCTTGCGGCCATGCCGCGTCCGTCTGTGGCTGATGGCCCACACATTCACTCTTTGGCCTCTCTGGGGAGGGCTCAGGGGTGGTGGCGCACGCGCTTGCACTTAGTCGCAATGGCATGTGTCGTGGTTGGTATGATGGGCAATGGATGGGATGGTGCGAGCCACCTCCCGTGACGTCACTGCTGCTCGTGCTGTGGTGCGTCCCCCTACACTTCCATTTGACTTTTTGCCATGCTGGACGTTGAGGTTCTATTGCCTGCGTGATATGACCAGGAGGAGCGCGAGGAGACCTCTCACACACCATGCTCCACTGCCATCCCGTGCCCTGTATCGCCTGTGCGGATTGACTATGTTGGGGTTACACCTGGTCGACTGGGGCTGTGTGTGCCTTGTCAAGGGGCATGGCGGGCGCACAACAGGATCCAGCTCGTCCACAGAGGGTGGGCTGAGGTGCGCCTGGTACCGCTTTGTACGTGTGCCCGGCTGCTGTGCACACACGTGTTCACTCCCCCGACAGGTGTCCTCTCACAATGCCCAGGGAAGCGGTGGTGTACTGTTCATGAGCCCTCCCAACACGGCGTGCTCCAACTTGGCATGTGCGCATCTACCCGTCGCACCCACCCACCTGAGCACTGCGTCCATACGACTTCACACGACACATGTGTGTCTTCCACAGTAGTGCTACTCATTTGCGTTGACATCCAATACCAGTGGACTACATGGTCATGTCACGACTGCCGTGTACTTCACATACTCTCATCCTCTCTCATTTGTACTTGTGAAATGAGTCAGCGGAGACAGTTCTGGTTTCAAACATTATATTGAGTCTTCTGTCCTCTGTGATGCAGTATAGTGGACACTACTGGCAGCGGAATACATATTGAGGATATACTGAGCATGATTACAAATGGGATAGGGTGTGGGGTTACATCTGCTTGGCCAAGGCTGTGCTAATGTACATTTACGTATAGCTGCGGAGCTGCGGACTTTGACACAGACGGTATACATGTAGCCTACCAGACCGCTCGGCATCATGGGCACAGTCCATCTCAGTTCCATGTGACAGGTTTGCTGCGGTTGTTCCTCATGCACGCGTGCATGTGAGATGACATCAGGGCATGTGCTTGCGTGCATGCAGCGGCGTGCCACTTGTTGTTGCACTGTGGTGGTTACTGGACATGTCACAGTCACTGGGGTCGTGTTGTTGTTGTATGCACTTGTCGTCCATGCAAAGGTCCTGGTATGGGATTCCCGGGGCGGGGGTGGGAGGGTGCAGCACCCACAGACTCCAGGCGACCTATTCATGTCCACTGAGCGGTGTGTGTGTCCATGTGCGCTGGATCCATGTCGTGTCCTGGTTGTTCGTGCAGTTCCGTCCATGTGGGTGCGATGCACAGAGCCCATGCCACTGCCTCCCACGATGCATGCGGTGTTCCTGGATGTGATGGGGAACAGTGTGCATGTCCCGGTCATATCCGATGTCATGGCGATGTCGTTGATGGTGTGGTTACAGTTGCCGGTCGTTTGGTATGGCTGTTGTGGTGG